>APFE030015516.1:0-63695 GCA_000404065.3 Pinus taeda | reverse complement strand
TTATATTTTTATTAATTTACCATACTCTTTTACAAATATGGTATTTGGCCCATAGGATTCACTTAAATAAAACCTCTTTCTTGAGCCTTCATAAATAGAACGAGGGTTATGGACTAAATATAAAATGAAGTTTTATTTATTTACCATACGTTTAGTTTATTTATATTTTTATTTATTTACAAAAAGACGTTTTATTTATTTACCATACCTCCACTTTACTTGTATTTTTATTTGTTTAGATCCTTGCATGTATATAAGGTGATTTATGGAGTAAATATAAAAAATGTTTTATTTATTTACCATACCTCTTTTATAAATATGGTATTTAGCCCATAGGATTCACTTAAATAAAACTTATTCTTGAAAATGGGTGAATGGAAGGTTGTAACTCCTAATTTCAAGGGCTAAATTTACCTTTTTTACCCTCTCCCTTAAAATAAGGTGGGCTATTTGAGGTGATTTGTAAAAATGTACTATGATACAAAATATTCGCCCACTAAAAATTTAAAACCCCTTAATTTTGCCAAAGGGCGAACATTCGCCCCTAAAATTTTCTATGTTTTGGACTATAGATCTCTCTACAATAGCAAATTTGGATTTGACCTAATATCTAATGATTTGATCTGACGACTAATGATTTTCCTTGATGAGAATGATATATGAGCATAGTAACTTTCGATGAATTATATTGTGAAAGAAATGGCTTATATTATGATTGATATTGCATGATAGATGAAAACTTGTTGGCATGAGAATTTATACTGTGATATTGATGACTTTGATGAGTTAACTTAGTTGATGGTACAATATTGATTTATGAATGAGCAAGTTGTTTTAGTAAAGTGTTATGTTTGCAGAGGGCATTGCATGAAGCAAGCTCCCTGACCCAGATATGTCTACATTGACTATTATCTAGTGAAGTTAGGATGATGTGTTCCAAGGTATGACTTTGATTTTAGTTTTGGATTTTATACACTGATGGTTTACTCCTTACAGGTAATGAAACTTTGATGATCTAAGTAATAGGGAGATGGATTTTGAAGATCAAGATGATGAATTGTGCCATGATGAATCGGTTTCTGAAAAATGGGAAAAGATAATCTATATTCTGAAGTTATTGAAGAAGTATTGAAAAGAGGAAATGTGAATCCTTGGACACTCCAATTGAAGAGATATTTTTGAACTTGACTTGGAAACCAACAATTGGTTGAAGCATAGACATTATGTTTTTGAACATTCATCCATATGCATACATGATTTGCATAGAACTTGAGTTTATTCATTCACATAGAGTTTCCACCAAGCACCCTTCAAGATATTTCCATGGGGCGATCTATTTTTGGTCTAAGATATTATTCCTATGATATATGAATATATGGATGTGTTGATGAGATGAGCACATATGAGTTTTTCCTTAGTATGATATCTTCCATGATATGAGAGATATGTAGCATGACTGAGGTTGAGAATGATGTTGCTAGGATGACTAGCTATGAGGTAGAATGAAGAAGCGTTTGTAGAGATGTTTGCGAAAAATTTTTGTTACATTGTGATGATGAAGGGGATCTGATTTGCAGAGAATCCCATATATATAGTTGAGATGCTTTTAGTGAAACAATGTAGCTATTCGAAACAAGCTTAGGCTTGTGATTGACACCTCCTTGAGAGGGAGGATGATTATAATATCCTTTTGTGATTTATATGATTATTTATTTTCTAACATGATATTTGATTCCCTTTATGAATAGGAGTCAACTACTATTGAGACATGATGATTACTAGATATAGAGAGCATCATTGATCAAGGACACAGAGCCATACTCTTCCTCCCTTGTGTGAGCTCCCAAGGTGTGGAATTGAGATAGAGGGCTCCTGGGGTTGAGGGAATTCTGGAGAATAGGGTATTATCCCTATATGTTACCCATAGGGTTGGACTAGTAGCTCACCCTTTCTTGGTATTTGAATTGTATACTTGAGTTGGCATCTTAGCCACAAGCTGGGCTTGTTGGATTATCCTCCTCCGTATGACCAACAAGCGAGGATGCTTGGGGAAGTGAGATCCTTATCTTTGGTAAGTTGGGTATCTCGCCCAAGCTAGGATTATGATATAGATGTTCTACCACATGAATATTGAGGGTCGTTGTTGGGAAGATCAGTGGGTGATAGGATGGGATGAGTAGTAGCTCCCCTATATTACCTATTACTCGATATGGGGTCATGGTAGTAGCTCCTCCATGAGATTTCCAGTTTAGTATTAGCTCCTCAAAGTGATTTCAGGTTGAAATGTGCTCCCTGATGATATTATATCCAATGATGATACATTGAAAGAGATTTCAAGTAGTAACTTGATGACAAATATTTCGGGTAGTAGCCCAATGACAGATATTCCGGGTAGTACCCTGCTCACTGATATTTCAGGTAGTATCATGTTGACTGATATTCCAGGTAGTAGCCCGCTGAATGATATTCCAGGTAGTAGCCCACTAACTGCTATTCTAGGTAGTAGCCTACTGATAGAGATTCTGTATAGTAGCCCACTAGAAAATATACTGGGTAGTAGCCTGTTAGCAGAGGTACCAGGTAGTAGCCCGATGAATAGAGGGTGGTAGCTTAAGCTCCCCTTTGGTAAAAAGTTCTTCTTTTAGATTCAAGAATATTCAACATATGTGTAGGGATGATCAAGAGATAAGAAATGGATTGATTGAGATGTACATTGATGATTTTTATGGAATGGTGACTACATCACATAAATGATCAGTGATGACAGTTGATATACCAAGATGGCATATTGGTCGATGGACATATATTGTCAAGTAAAATTGTCCCTAGGTGAGAGGCAGTGTTAAAATTATGAAACTACGGTAAAATTCCATTTTAGACAACTCATCTAATGAAGATAATAATTGCAATAGATTCCTCTTTTCGAGAGGACCAAAATCAACCTAAATATCACCTTATTTGAAAAAGCATAAGTTGGGTTTTGAATTTATTTATTTAATCATGTATATTGGATTAGGTCGGCCCTATGCACATATACAATTGGATAGATTGGCCTAAACATGAAATGGACCCTCATGAAAGCATATAAATTGAGGGGACCTCAAGCTCATTTTGGAAACAATCATCAAGCACTCTCTTCTCTCTTCTATTGTTTGGTTCACATAGGTCTGACAGAAGAAAGCTCGTGCAAAGGGTTTGAAACTATAGGGTCGAAGCTTCGATGTGTATAGGGTTTCTGTTTCTTAGATGCATGCTCATAAATAAGCATTCTCAGCCCCATAAATATGCACAAAGTGGTCAAAGGTGTGTCTTAGGAGTCTCAGGCGCATGCACACAATGTCTTAGGGTGTGTTTTAGAGGCTATGGTTTCCGCAGTTTAGTTTGGTCCCTAGACACGCTCTTCTAGTTCTCCAAGGAGCATCCAAATTAGTATCAGATGCACACATAGAGTGTATCAGCGTGTGTCCAGGACCAAATGATGAAGTATCAGTATTCTAAATATTTCACTCAATGACAGTCATATTGAACAATTGACTACAGTCTGCGACAATGCATTATAACCCTCAGAATCAGGGTTTTTGGGTACAAGCATGTTTAGGGTCATGTCATGGATGCTCTAGTTATTTTGTTGCATTGATGAAGATATGGATCATTGTACACTCTTTTTTCTGAATCATTTGATGATTATCTAAGAAGAAGAAGAATTTGCAAGGTTTTTCATCCTAGTCGGTTTTTTCCTGGTCTTTGACCAATCTTGGTGTCTCTATGTGTGCATTCTTTTCTTCTATTGCTACTGTATATTCCACTGCATTGATGATGATGATATTGTTCTTTCTACATAGTTTCATATGATGATGAATAATGATGTAAATATGAATATTTTTATAATGTTATGGGGTGAAGTTAATGTTTTAATGAAGAAATGCAATTATCAAAGAAAAGAAAAATTTAGCCTTATGGAAAATTAATAGTTCCTACACGGGCGCTTTGTCATTGAGATGCTGATTTAGATGGAGCCTCCAACATGTGGCTCTCTGATTTCCATATATGTTGCAATGGCTGAAAAAATTCTTCTGCCTCTAGACCTGCTTAACCTTCTTCCTTGCCTAATGTGGAGAAGGCCTTCCTCATCGCATCCTCTTTCTTATTGCCATTCTTTTCCAACACTTGGTAAAATCATGGTTATACGAGGCATTAAAGGTACATGATTTTCTATGCCATAAATTCTGCTATTCATTAATCTTCTTGTAATCAAAATGAATATTAGAATACCGAGACCTCTTATACCTTTCTTGGTTGTCTCTTGTGCAAATCTAGCGAGAAGAAATTTCCTTAACTCTACTTGTTCTTTCAACATCCTTTTTCCTTAATGGTTTCAATAATGGATTGGATTCTTGTTGTGAAGAACCCCTTGCTTCTGTTGCCTTCGATAAATATCCTTAAATGTACCCCAATCCTACAATTCGAGGTCTTTGTACAACCTCCAATGGATGTGTCATTCCTTGGCCATTAACACCAAGTCCTCCTCCTTTATACCCCATCTTGGTAAGGAGTCTCATACCAATTCCTAAAATGGGTACCTCAAGGCTTCCAATAGAAATAACTTCTGGTGAAAATGAAATTGAAGAACTATCAACACTATTTAACTCAGTTGTTGATTCAGAAGCAGGTGATGATGGCTTTTGTAAGCCTTCATTGTGCTTCAAATTTTCCAAGGCCTCTTCCATGGCTCTTAATTGAAGCTGCAATGTCTACTTCTCCTCTTCTGCTGCTTGTAAAAGTCTCTTCAATTCAACATTCTTTGCTTGAAGGCTCTCGTTGATCTCTTCATTTTAATGATGAGAAGAAGACGAGGAAGAATAATATTCACCCGAAGATGGAGCATCGTCCTTTGGTATCTCTTTCTCTTGTTCCTCTATTGTCATTTTCTCCTCATAATCAAGATTCATTATATCTACCATGCGTGCCATCCTGAGGAGGTCCTTGTAGAGATATTTGTGATCCTCAATTTTCCTTTTTGTTGCACGTTCAATATTTTGTTATCATTCACACTCACAATTCAAATCGGTGAGAAGACCTCTGTAATACCAAACTTGATCCACATTCTCTCAACTACTGGAATTAACCAAGATCTTTTACTTCTGTGATGGTAGAAAAATTTCATGTGAAAGATTATGAAAAACCATATATGCATACTATCAAGAAGAAGAAACATAAAGGCAACCATCAAATCACAGAAAAAAAAAACTTGATAATGGAGTTCACCCAATGTGGGTTACATCTCTGGGCCCAGTGTCAAGAGTGGGGAGGTCGCTTCATTAATTGTTGCGAGATGATGATGAATACATGATGTGTTCTTTGTCAATACAAGGAAGAACTCACTTAACTAGAGTGACATGTCTCTCCACGAGACACTCTTCTATAAGAACTCTCACTCATAGAATCTCTCCTTCAACATGAAAAAATATCAATCTCTCACATGAAGTGGCATATAAGTATCCTCCAACAAAGTGGAAAACAAGGATCTCAACATCAAATCATCATCTCAACAAAAATCAAAAGAAGACTTGAAATCAATGCATCTTATACCTCCACTTCTAGGGGCGCCATAAAAATGCAAACCTCTACTAAATAAATAGACTGCATAGTTGAATTCCTAGAAAGAAATCATGAAATCTGACTATAAACTCGATCCCTTTCTGACTCGGTCAATTTTGGGCTCCCAAACATCTTAAAGATTCCTCAAAGATTCTCTTATGCGGTTTCAATGAAATTTGGCTGGTCAAATGAGGAAACAGATTATGCCATCACATTCTTTGCAAAATAATGAGTAAAATGAGTATAAAGTCGGTTAGGTTCTTAAACTTTCATTTTCAACCCTCCAAGGAATCTTAAAGATTCCTCAAAATTCTATAAAGATTATTTTTTGCAGATTGATTGAAATTTTGTTGCTCATATGAGGAAACTGATTACACCATCAGAATCTTGGCACAATTTTGAGTAATTTGAGTATAAACTCAACATAATTTTGTCATTGTGAAAATTTGGCCCCAAGGGAATCTTCTAGATTCCTTGCATATTCCACTGTGTCAAGGTTCCATGCTCGGTATCCTCTATTTTGTGTTGGTCGAATGAATCAATTTTGTTTAAGTAACTAGGCGTCAACATTATTTTCAAGGCTTGATGGATTGGAGCCTTGGTTGTCCCACAGTTGGCATGTGGTTGGGGGATGGAGGTCTCGTGGTCAAGCCTCCCCCACATTTGGAAATCATTTTTATTAATATTTTAATTAGGCGGTGTTTGTTTGTTTCATTTTGGTTGGAGTGTCACTGATGGACGGGTCAGCTAGCAGCCAATGCAATTTCAATAGCCACTGACCCTTTAATATATAGGGGCTTGTTTGTTTGGTTGGGTGGGTTCGTTAGTCGATTGCCCAGTCACCATATTTATATATGTTAAATAATAACTTTAGGGGTGAGGGTGGCTGCCCGCCACCCCATTTTTTTATTTTTACGGTTTTTTAGGGTTACCAATGTTTTTAAGTAGGCAACAATTTCGCCATTTCCGGCCGCCAGAAATCGTCACGCAAAGTTTCAATTTGTTTCCTCGTTAATTTCCACCAAATTTGGTGGCTTTTCTAGATTTAGTCATGCTCCAAATTTGGTTGTCACTCTCCTAACTTTAGCCAAGGGGCCTAGTTTGACCAAAACTTTGACTGGACATGAGTTTCACATACGATGTCGAATTGAGGTGTCATTTGCATCGTTGAAAATCTTGTGATGAACTCTTCTATTTGACATTGATTTCACTGCAATCCACCAAATTTTATTTTTGAGCCTTTCTTGAGCCCTCTTTGATTTTTGAGCCTCTGAAGCCCCCAACATCAGGATGTAATCCCTTCAAGTGGATCTTCCTAGTACAAATATTCCATGGGCATAGCAGCCACTGATCTTTGGGATTCGTGAACCACTCAAAAAAAAAATCATTCATGATGGAACACTTTTAGTTATTCTTCTATAATGATTTAGGTTTCACACCCACTTTAGAAAACATCAACACTTTGTATTAATATTTCTAAAATGGTTATATTTATAACAAGTTCTATGAAGTACTTTTCAATTTTTCTTCTAAATTCATATAGGAATTACCTTCTGCCACTAAAAACTCAATGCATGGTTTAACTATTCTATGTTTTGACTCTTTCTTGGGCATATTGTTTAGTGAGTTTTACCTAAAATCCATCATGTATTTGTTGGAAAACAAGTTTAAGCTATGTAGTTTGCACAATATGAGTGATCTAGAGGGCTTTCATGGTGTTGAATCAATTTATGCCTTCAAAAATATTTTTTAAACAATAAAAAGTCATACTCTATTAGGGTCCAACCCTAACCCCCTTATTTATGTAATAGGGTCGAGTCATAGTTATAGTTAGTTAAAGAGTCAATAAAGCTCATATTAATAATTGTAAGTGCTTGACCCACATTTAAAGAAGGGACCACAGTTAGCTGCAAATGGGCCATGGTATTAGATAGATGGTATTAATAAGAACCATAGTACTGACCCATGGTATTGCATGTATGAATCCTATATAAAGTATAGAGACTCCCCTTGAGGAGCATCATGTCTTATTTTTTAATTGAGCGCAGCTCTATTAGAGGTTGCCCCCTCAAAGAGGCAAGTGAACATTGCTTTCCTTTCTTAATAATAAAATAAATGTTGTTATTTCTTGTTGTTCAGTGTTCTGGGTATATTTCCTCGCATATTTGATATTCTGGTATCTTCTCACAGGTCAAGAGCATAAAAAGTGGTATAAGAGCACTTTCCAGGGCTGGTGGGATCTCCATTTTTAGCAAAAAAAAAATTTGGCTAGAGACGTGTTTCAGCGTCGTTAAACCATGGGATCTGTCGTTGAGTGCATAAACCTGCGGATTTGGGGAGGCATGCACACAGGAAATACAAGAGGTTGTTACGCTTATTGTACTCCCTTGTAACCCTTGTGGGTATCGCTTTGGGTAGTAGCGCATTAGACAGAACCACGCATGGACTATCTTCCAAGTACCCTCTGGGTATATCAGAAGCCCCCTAGGCTCTCTTGAAACCTTGCCATAGATAAATTTTCGGCCGTCTTGCTGCTATAGTACATCGAGAACAACACTTGGGGAGATTACTCGCATGTATGATAGGGTAGTCAGGTTGTATGGCTAAGGGTATGGTTGATCCTCCTTGGTTAGTGCCCTGAACGATTGGACCGAGTACTAATGTCGGACCCTTATGTATATTGCAATCTGTAGCACCTGACATTCCTTGAGACCATAGTTCCCTTGCCTCTCTCTAGATCACACATCCTCTTTTCCAGAGCAGATCTAGCAGGTTGGGTTCTGTCGTAGCCACAACAATCAGTCTGCCATTCAGATCTATCATATCTTCCATTCATATCTATTAAATCTGCCAATCAGATCTATCAGATCCAGCAGTTTGAGTTTTGTAGTAGTCGTAACAATCAAATCCGCCATTCAGATCTAGCACCTGGGGTTCAATCACTACCACATTCCTCCTCATACTCTGTAGTTGAGGGTTTCACTGACAGATCTGACTATTTGTGTGGCTCCTATACTTGAGCATGATTCTCGCAGGACAATGGGAAGAATTAAATTTTATGGGAATCGACTACTGCAATATTCCTAAGTGAGGAGTAAAACTCCTTTCGAAAAAAATAAAAAGTCTAATACCCTCCCAGGATACTTATAGGAGACTTAGCCCAAAAGAATCAGGTCGATGGGCTGAGCAAGGTGGTACCATTCCCTTGTCTACATCAAAATTTTGGGTGGTCCCAATTTTTTTTTCACAATAATGACCAGTTCACTGGATTGGTGCATGGTACAAACCAGAGCTCAAGATATGGCCAATGAGAAGATCAACACCCTTGAACAAAAGCTGGAGGAATTAAAGAAGAAGATCCAGACCTTAAATGACACAATCACAAAGGGAAAGTTGGGGGAATAATCGGAGGCATATGCTTTTAATGAACACTTTGAGGGTGAGTCTAGCCATTCTCTTCACTTCTATGCAAATCATCAACAATCCCAGCTTCAACCACCCAAGCTAGACATGTATAAATTTGTTGGTTCTCATCCGGCCATATGGCTAGCACAAATGGAGAAATATTTCACATTGAATCACATTAAATGTGGGAAGCCTGTACTTGGACCAAGAAAGATAACAATGATGGTAGTGGCATCAATGCTGCTATGCAATGCCACAGAGTTGGCAGATATTCTCAAACACCTTTTCTGATCGCTTTGACAATGAATCTAACTTTTTGAGTCGTCTTACTAAGCTCCGATAGATAGGCACAGTGCAAGAATATATTAAAGCCTTTGAAGCATTAGCCTTCCGCACAGGAGGTCTAGCAGATGAATTCTACTTGGAATGTTTTATTAGTGGTCTCAAAGATGCCATACAAGCCCACGTCCAACTACAACACACAGTCTCATGGCTGGCAGCTTGCAAGATAGCTCCTAAAGTAGAACACACATTGGCGGCCCAGTCGACTCGTCCAAATTTCATAGCTAAGGGACGCCCCACCCAGGCTTCGAGCACTACCCAAACACTTAAGGTGCAAAATGTGTCACCAGCGAAAATGGCAGAAAGAAGAAAACAAGGATTGAGTTACTATTGTGATGAGAAATACTCCTTGGGGCATAAATGAAAGGAACCCAAATTCTTTCAAATTGATGCTACTGAACATAGTTCATCTGACGAAGCCCCACCATTAGAGGGACCATAGGAGGAAGATGAGGACAACTAGCTAGACAATGAGCTCCCAACTACACCTGAATAACCAGTTATCTCACTTCATGCTTTGGAAGGAATTTCTTCTCCCCAAACTCTTTTAAATCAGAGGTTTTATTAAACATCGCCTTGTAGTAGTCTTGATTGATAGTGGCTGTATGCATAACTTTATCCATCAAAGAGTCGTTGAAGCAGTGCACGGTTTTGTCAGAGCGGTCTCTAATTTCCAGGTCCAGATTGCTGATGGGGGCACAATGAAATGTGAAGGACACTATGAAAATGTCAAACTTCAAATGGGCGATTATCACCTAAAGACCCACATGTTTTCCATCAACATGGGTGGGTGTGACATTGTCTTGGGTGCTGAATGGCTCCACACACTCAGCCCAATCACAATGGATTTCCAAGAGTTATATATGAGCTTCAAGCAGAATAACCAAACACATACCCTCTGTGGACTCCAGGCAGGTGCTCCTTCTATCATCAGCTCGCATAGGATGGAAAAATTGTTAAAAAAGGGCCACCATGGAGTTATACCCCAATTTAATGCCATCCAGGCCTTCAAACCCACTTCTCTTCATATTCATCCTAAGATGCAACGGGTCTTAAACAACCATATGTAGGTCTTTGACAAGCCTCATGAGCTTCCACCCTCGAGAGGGGAACATGATCATAACGTTACTTTGGTCCTAGGGGCACAACCACCAAATGTGCACCCATATAGATATCCTTTCGCCCAAAAGAATGAAATTGAAAAAATCATCAAGGAACTCCTGGAAGCCAGTGTCATTTGTCCTAGAATTAGTCCTTTTTCATCACCTGTGGTCATGGTTCTCAAGAAAGATGGGGAATGGCGTATGTGTCCAAACTTCAAGGCCCTCAATAAGCTGATGGTCAAAGATAAATTTCCCATCCTGGTTTTTGATGATTTGCTGGATGAAATAAATGGGGCTCAATTCTTTACTAAGCTCGACCTTCGCTTGGGCTATCACCAAATTCGCATGAAAGAAGTAGACATTCCAAAGACTTCTTTCCGAACTCATGAAGGCCATTATGAATACATGGTCATGCCAATTGGTCTCCATAATGCCCCATCCACTTTTCAGAGCCTCATGAATCACCTGCTCAAACCATATCTCAGAAAAATTGTCTTTGTTTTCTTTGATGACATCCTCATCTACAACCTCACCTAGGAAAAACATATTCAACATGTAGATCTACTCTTGCAATTGCTCCATAAGCATAAATTATTTGTCAAATTGTCCAAGTGCTCTTTTTTTATGGAAGAAGTTGAGTATTTAGGCCACATGGTGGGGCATGAAGGTGTCAGGGTGGATCCCAAAAAGATCCAGGCAATGCAGGATTGGCCTCAACCAAAGACCTTGAAGAGCTTGAGAGGATTTTTGGGTCTCACCAACTACTATCGCAAATTTGTCCGTAATTATGGTCGCACTGCTAGACCCCTCACTCACCTTCTCAAGAAAAATTAATTCCTCTGGAATGATGAAGCACAACAAGCATTTATTGCTCTCAAACATGTCATGTGTTCCACTCCCATATTGGCACTACCCAATTTCACCAAATCTTTTGTGATTGAATGTGATGCTTTAGGTACGGGTATTGGGGTTGTCTTAATGCAGGAAGGTCGACCCTTGGCCTTCACTAGCCAACAACTAAGTGGGACAAATCTTGGATAATCTACCTATGAGAAGGAGATGATGGTCATCTTACATGCAGTGGATAGCTGGTGACCATACTTATTGGGGTGGCATTTCCAAATCTGCATAGACCGTCAAAGCCTTAAATATTTCTTGGAGCAACGCTTATCCTCACCACAACAAAATAAATGGCTAGCCAAAATGTTGGGATATGATTATGAGATAACTTAGCGGATGCTTTATCATGCCAATTTGAGGAGGAAAGCACCCTGCTAACAATCTTTATTCACATTCCATAGTGGTGTTGAGCTAATTTATTCACACAAATTAACACAAGTATTCTTAATCAATATAGGTTTGTAAAACTTGGGGGCAAGTCCACAATATATGGATATCAGTTATAGTCAAGCTTAAAAGATGAGTTTTCAAAAACTAAAGACGTGCATATTACAAATGTAAGCCTACATTAACAATTTCTAATTCACTTTTGCAATGAAAGAAAGATGAAGTGGCTCTTAACTTAAAAGGTCCAATTGTGTTCTTCTCTCTCAATTATTACTTGATGAATAGAAATTAGAAACCATGAATTAACAATAGCTTAAGATGCATAAATCAACAATGAATGAGACTCTTAACTTAAGATATCTTTGGGTAATTTCCATCACAATTCATTCATCATTATGCTATCATTTGAAAACTAAAAATACATAAGAAAAATTGTTTGCATGTAATGAAGGAGAAGCCTAGTTTTGATCTATCAATTTAATAGAAGGAGAATTCAACTTGAACACTTTGTTGTCCCATCTTACTAAAGTGATAAACAAACTAAGATCCAATAATATAAATCATCACACATCAATTCATAATCAAATCTAAAACAAAGCACATAAACAAGTTCTAAGATAACCAGTTTATGGAAAATGAAGTTAGTCTAACAATGAAGTGTACTTAGCTTGGAGTGGGGGCTCTCCACCTTTTCTTTGCACACTTGAAGTTGATTTCAAAAGCAAGATCTTTAGTCACTCATCCACATCAATTAACAACAGAATAAAAGTATAAGAGGTTCTTCAAATTAATCTCCAAAATCCAAATGTCTCAACATAAACATATATAAAAGTTACATATCATAAGCTTTCAAAGTCTTGGCTTAAATAGAAGTTTATGAAACAAACTAATCTATAGTCTCTCTAAAAATCATATCTAATCATATCCACCTATCTAATTCGAACTCATCCAATCCATCCCAAGAAATATGGTCAATCCCATAAAATCACAAAACTACCCTATTTCCTAGGGATTTTTTGGGAGATTAGTCATGTTTGACCAGCCTTGACCAGGCTTAATAAAGACTGTTCTGACCGAACCAAGTGGAATTAGTTCAATCCTAGTTCCCAAGCTTTCCATCCATGCATCTAACTCCAGCCCAAGTGCCCTACAAACATGTCATCCACATAGCTATTACACGAATTTGTGAATTTGTCAAAATTTGCACTTGAAATGAAATTTTCATAAAAACTTAGAATTTGCAAAATTAAAATTAAATACCTGAATATACATGAAATACATCAAAATGGGATAGATATAGTGGAAAAAAGATGGAATATATATGGATTAAGTAAGTTTCCTCAAGCAAAAATAGACCAAAATTGAGAGCCAACATCTCCCCCTTGCTGATCATCAAGCATGTCCTCATGTTTGTTGCTTCCTTTTTGATCTCCTGACCCCTGCTGTGGATGCAATTCCAGACCCTAATGCTTCTTGTTGTGCTGCTTTTATCAAATAGTCCATACCTGTATCATGTTCTTCTCTATATAGAGTGGCCTTAACTTTTTGCTTCTCATATTTAGCTTTTCACATGTTCTTCTCCTTGAGCCATTTGAATGCCTGCTTGCATATTACATCATTCTTTATTTTTAACCTTCCTATTTCTTTAGTTAACTTCTCATTTTCTTTAACCAACTTAGCATTATTCTTTTTACTTGCTCTGTTTTCTTCTTTCAAATGCTTTTCCAAAATTTTGTTTATTTCAAGTTGGTATGTTAACTCTCTAATCTTCCTCAAATGTAATTCATTTTCAAGCTCTTGTGTGTTTTTCACAAATGATGTTGCTGCTACATCATCATAGTAGGAATCTTTCTCTAATGCCTCTTTCTCAATATTATCCATTGCCCGTTTCTCTATTGAACATGTGTCTACTATTTGTACTTCTTTATCCCTACTATTTATCTTAGCTGGACTCTTCTTCCTAAACCTCCTAGGAATGGACATGATGGATATTTCACTTTCATGCATCCCTGTATTGGTTTGCTTCTTGGCTCTAGTTCTGGGATAAAAAAGTGAGCTCATCATCCCACTAGTTTCTTGCTCTACCTTGTTTTGTTCCTCAATGGCCTATTCATTATACTAGTTTTGGCTCAAGAACTCCCTCCAAATCATCCCCTGTGATCTTACTTGATATTCTACCAAGATTTTTATCAACCCCTGGTGATAAATTTGTGCTTCTCTTGGCTTATGTTCATGTTTGAATGTCTCTATCATATTTATGAGGCTTCTAGAGAGGAAATATGGCAGGTTAATCTTAACCTCTCCCTTAATGTGTTGTAGGAGTCTGATGTGATACAAATGTGCAACACAATATCCCCTATCAGATGTGAGGAATTTTTGTATAATTAAAACTAGTTCTCCCCATGGTTCATTGAACCACTCCCTGGGTATACCTTTGGCCCTGTCAAAGGTTCCCTTTCTATTTTTCTCAATGAAGAAAGTCCACGCTTTCTCCTTGAAATGCAAACCCTTATGGTAATTCTCTCGTATCATCAAGAGGTTCAGTGCTTGTGAAATGAATTTCTGAGTCACGAGAATTATTATGTTTCCTACTCTTGTTTGTTCTTGAGTGTAATTGTTTATAAATTCCTTTATTATTTCTTCACTATGGCCACTAAATCTTTGCAAGAAGCTTACGAGCCTTGCCTGATATAGCTTCTCTATTGTTTCTTTCCTCCAGTTTTCTATTTGGAATCTTGGCTCTATCCTTGTTTTCATTATCTCTGTAAACCATTGAATATAAGCTTATGTTGTCATTAAATTCATCGTCTATAATGACAAATAACAAGTACTGATTCATAAAATAAATATTTTCTGGTTTAATTCATAGAAGCTTACCTGCCCTCTTCAACAATTAAATCTATTTATTTCGGCCTCTGTCTCTTTCTTTGCAGCAACATTGTCTCTGTTTCAATACCCTGTTCTATTCAAGAAATCAAACATTCTCCCTTATACATCTCTGTAAAAAAAAACAGTACTCTGTTTTGAAATAGAAATATATAAAGAAAACAAAAATCATGTTATAATTTTTGTTTTTCTTAATATAATATCTAAATAATGTTTTTCACTGAATTTGAATTGAGGCTCTATGTGCAAATCATCATACAATACTTTTCTACTCAATCACCAATATACACTACTATTCAATAACCAATCTCCAACACTTCATTGTTTATACAATCGAGATTCTTCATTGCTCAATGGCCAATATACAACATTGCATCGGTTATATACTCAACAGATAAAACTTCTCTGCTCACTGTTCAGATGACTCATATAAACCATTGCACTATTGATACAATCAAAATATGCTAGTCAATGCGCTCAAATATAGACCCAAATCTTCAAAATTAAACCTAATACTCTGTTGTTATTGACCCATTCCTTCATGCATCAAACTAAAACTTGGTTATTTATCACATTGTTTGATCATAAAAACATATGTACAGGTGCAGTTGTAAAATGAGTTGGCTATTTGTTCTACAAAGACTAAACGTTCCAGTCCTACACAAAATCCTTCTGTCATGCAATCAACATTTATGAACAGACTATGTTTTGAATTCTTGTGGAAGATTTATCATGCACAACTGAATTCATTTCGTTTTGCTACCTCCTACAATTAACAAAACGTTTATATCCAGCTATGTCACAATTTTATTAACCCACTATTTGTGTATTTTAACTTCATTTATAACCTCTATTTATCTGAAGGCTTGGAAACTTTTCTGAGTATAGCTTTTGGAATGGTTGTGAATGCTTGACTCATGGACCACTTAGTTGCGCTCCATGTTATCCTTAAATCATTCAATCTGCATTTTGAACGCCTCAATTTAATGACTGGTGGCATAAAAAAAGAAAAAATCATTAAATGATAGGCAGTGTTAGCAAACGATTCGACGACAGGGATCTCGACATTTCCTTTGCAATCCTCATCCAAATAGAAACAAATCATATCTTGGCTTACCTCAAGTTTCCACGAGATTTTTGGCAACTAACTTGCACTTCCTCCGTCAATTTACCCTGCTTATCTCTCCACAACCTCAGCGTTCTATTTCTACCCTTACTTCCTCTGTCAAAACGTTTTAATGCTCTCAACCTCTTGCTACTATTCTCTTGATCCTTCAATGGCTATGATGGTAGACAAATGTAGAATGGAAATGGCAGAATGCTTCTGAGAATGGTCTAATGAGCACTCAGAGGTTTATTGTTTGAAAGAGTTTTTTTCTTGACCATTTCCAGTTGTTTACGGTGCTTTGACTGATAAGCCGTAAACACTTTCTATTGGACGATGCCATCGTGGCTGTCCCTTTGATCAGTTGCCACTTATGGAGCCGTTTGATGATATTCTCCAGGCTATATGTTTCATCATTCAAATTCCTCTTACATTCGTTTTATTGCAGTCGTTTTTTTCAATTTGGTCATGGTTGTCCTTCTGCATGCTAATGTACCAGTCGTGGCTGTCCTCTCACATGCCAATGCACCATTCCTTTGTCTGTTGAACATATTATTCACTGCCACATTCGCCTACATGAATTCATTAAGGTTTGCGTTGGCTTTTTAATACATTACCACCGGCAATAGGACTTGGTATATTTGTAGCCACACCAATAATAATCTTGCACCATCACACTTACACCGTTGATTGCATGATTCATTTCTTCATTTTGCACCTTTGCCACTACCCGCAACTACTTGTATTCATCATTTATCACTTTTCATTGTATTTCCACCATATGAACCAGACACCCATAAATCATTTCGAGTTGATTTATTTAATGGCTTTTCCATAATGCGCATGTTTGCTATTTATTGAAATGATAACCTTACCCTATCATATTACCATATGCTTGCTATCATTTCGTATTTGCCATTATAACTTACACCATGCATATAGTACTAAAATCATTTCTTTATGTGCTATGAAAGGTTATTACTTTGATCATTTCGATCTTGTATTTCTTACAACATATTTCATAATGGGCATATCATTTTGTTATACAATATATCTTATAATTTTAAAATGACCACTTGGGTCATGTTTAAAATTATCTCCATGGTACTAATGTTTAATTTGTTTGTGCAGGTTCCATCTCATTTCATTCTTTTTAATCTCTTTTGCTTTGAGGAAAAATACTTAGGGTTATAGACTTAGGGTTAAGGTTATGAAATGAATATGAAATGAATTGGGGTTTACATAGGTTATGGAATATGAGGGTTATAGGATGTACATAAATAAATGTAAGATGATACTTAGGATAATGGGTGGAGGTAATAAATGGAAAATATACACTCAAGTACTAATATCAATTTTAACAAAGACTAAAAATTTCTAAAAAAAAATTGAATTCATAAAAGCAAAATTGTGTACTTACTATACTTGTACTTCTCTAACAATATTGGATGATGTCTGTTGTTCTTTGACAATATTGGATGAGGTATTCTGATCAAATGTCTTAGATATATTGAAACATAGAGTTTATTTCTTCTTCCTGTTCCAACATTCTTCATTGATTCTAGTTCTTGGATTGTCGGTTGTCGTTCAGGTCCCTCTGCAATTGTTTCATAATAACTCAGGTCCCAACTATCATGCACACTGTTATGCAATATGTACATGTTTTTGCTAATATTTCAGGTCCCTACCGTCATGTGATGTATACATGTTTTTTTATCATTTCAGGTTCATGGAATATATACATATTTTTTTCTAACATTTCAGGTCCCTAACTATCATCAATTTCAAAAATATTTCAAGTCCCAACTGTGAACAATACAAGTTCCGTTGTCAATTCAACTGCACAACTAAGTTTCTTGTGCGACCTTCCCCCTTGCTTATCTAATGACTTGTCCTCAAGTCATGCTTCTGTGGAGGATTTTCTGCAAAACAAAGTTGTTATAAAAGTAGAACAAGAAAGTGTGAATTCATACAATCCAAAACGAGTTGGTTTTCCTCTATGAATTCTTGTTTTCTTGGTGCCAATTTCTTGGTTTTCACTAGCAATTTTTTTGTTTGTTTTATTATTATTATTATTATTATTCTTGAGTACCAGAAGATACATGGCTCTGTTTTGCCATTACTCCAAGTTCTGTTTCTTGTATCAGTTGTTTCATGAATTCTTCTTTGTTAATAAGCATGTTGTAAACTTTGAGCCTATGTCCATTTACCAAAAAATGATGTAGATTCCTAGTCAATTGTTTTTATTTGAACTACTCCATTCAAATATTTCCTCTATCTCATATGGCCCTAACCAGTGTGTTGTGAATTTAGCCTTGAAATATTTGAATTTGGAGTCGAACAGTAATGCCCAGTCTCATTTTATGAATATTTTGTTCTTGATGAATCGGTCATGCCATTTCATTCATTGTTGCTGAACCAATGTTGTGTGTTCTATTGCCTGCTGTGAATGTTCATCTAGTTGGTGTAATTCCATTATCCACTGCTGCTATGCTTCAGACAATTCTAGTCCTAGTTCTACTGCCAATTTATATGTGTGTATCTGAAATTCTATGGGTAGTAAGACTTCTTCTCCATACATTAATTGGTATGGACTAAACCCAGTTGTTTTTTCCATGTTATTCTATATGCCCATAGTACATCTCTTAACTTTGCTGACCAATCCTTCCTATTTAGTTGTATTGTTTTGGTCATTATATTTTCTAGGACTTTATTTGTTTCTTTCACTTTTCTGTTTGCCTAAGGATGATACAGAGTGGATTTCTGGTGCTTTATCTTATACTTTTCTGTAAGATCCCGAACAAGTTTTGAAGTAAACTGTGCTCCCTGATCAGCTACAATCTGTCTAGGCACGCCATATCTCACAAATATTTCCTCAAAGAGAAAGGTGACCACTGTATTTTCTATTGCTTTTATGACTGCTTTTGCATCCACCCATTTAGTTACATAATCTATACATACCAAGATGTACTTCTTTCCATTTGATGGTGGATTTATTGGTCCCACAAAATCTAGAGCCCATTGCTCAAATGGTTCTATAAGAACTTGTGGTTTAAGTGGCATCTCATCTGATACTATTTGTCTCCCTATTCTTTGGCAACTGTCACACTGCTTGACATAAGCCTTGCAGTCTTTGAATATTACTAGCTAGTAGTAGCCCAATTGCAGCACCTTGTAGGTTTTTCATTTGTCTGCAAAATGACCACCATACGATTCATCATGACATGTTTTCAAGATTTCTAATATCTCATATTCTCTCACACATTTTCTTATTATTAAATCTGAACCAGTATAAAACAGATCACCATTTACCCAACTATATCTAGAGCTTTCTTTAATGATTTTTCATTTTTGTTTTTGTGAAAACTGAGTTGGAAACTTTCTAGAAGATAGATAGTTTGATATGTCTGCAAACCATGGTGTTTTTACTATTATTGCAAACAAATTTTTATCTAGAAAGTTATCTGCAACTGGATTTGGATCATTGGGTGAATATAATCTTGAAAGAAATTCGGCCACTTGATTGTCTTTCCCTGGTTGATCTTGAATTGTGATGTTAAATTCTTGCATTAACACTAACCATCTTGTTATTCTCCCATTTGTGATTGATTTGTTCATTAAGTATTTTATTGTTGAATGGTCTGTATGAATGAGCACTTGGTATCCTGTAATATAATGCCTGAATTTATTTACTGCACGTACTACAGCTAACATTTCTTTTTCTATGACTTGTAGTTCAATTTTGTAGGTGTTAAGTTTTTAGTTATGTAGTATATTGCATAACTGAATAGGTTTTCCTTTTGTCCAAGCGATGCACCTATAGCAGTATCAGATGCATCTGTTGAAATATGAAATAACAGAGACCAATTTGGTCCTCGAAGAATGGGTGCAATTGATAGTTTTTCTTTCAATATCTGAAATGCATTTTGACAATGATTTGTCCATTGGAATTCAACATCCTTTGCTAACAAATTTTATAGAGGTTGGGCTATTTTACTAAAGTTTTCTATGAATCGTCTATAGTAGCCTGCATAACCCAGGAAACTCCATACCTCCTTTTGAGTTGTAGGTGGCATTAAATTCACAATGACTTGTATTTTAGCTGGATCCACATAAATTCCTAAGAGGGAAATATGGTGTCCCAAAACTATGTCTTATGTTAACATCATGTAGCATTTTTCATTACTCAAGGACAAATTTGTTTCTATGCATCATTTTAAAACTTTCTCAAGATTGTTTAAGAAATCGTAATATGTGTTTCCATATACCGTGAAATCATCGATATAGACTTCTACGCATTCATGGATTTGATCAACAAATATTGCAAGCATTGCTCTTTGGAAAGTTCCAGGTGCATTACATAATCCGAATGGCAAGACATTATATGCATAGGTTCCCCATGGGCAGGTGAATGTTGTTTATCTTGGTCTTCTGTTGCTATTCTAATCTGATTATACCCACTAAACCCATCTAGGAAGGAGAAAAATTTCTTTCCTGCTAATGAGTCTAGAACTTGGTCAATGAATGGTGCCAGAAAATTATCTTTTAATATTGCTTTGTTTAATTCCTGGTAATCTACACATATCCTCCACTTTCCTTTCTTCTTTGGTACAATTACCAATGGAGAAACCCATTGACTGTCTGAAATAGGATAGATGAACCCAACTTTAAGCAATTTCTGCAGTTCTTCCTTCACTATTTCTTTCATCATGGGATGAATTCGTCTTTGAGGTTGGCTTACTAGTTTAATCTGATCATCTGTATAGATGTGGTGGATACATGTGTTGGGATGAATTCCTTGCATATCTATATAATCCAAGGAAAAAGCTTTTGAATATTTTTGTAATAATGCAATTACCTCTTGTTCCTGTGACGATTACAAATGGTTACCAATGTTCAAATGTTTTCTAGGATATATCTCAAAGGTTTTTGTTGTTGAATTGGTGATTTTGTTTACAGGAAAAATGTTTGTAAAGGAGCTCCGCAAGGATTGGATTTTACAAGTTTCCTAAAAACATTGATTCAAAAGATTACTTACAGCTTCATATTGAATCTCTCTAAGCTGCTCTGAAATATTTGGTTCTGAGATGAAAAGATCCATTAAATCCTCTTTTTCTTCTTCTTCTCTAAGGTTAAAAACTTGATTGATACTTAGAACTGATTTATTTTGTTGTTGTTCTTGTTCTTGAAGCATTGATTCTAAAGAAGGTGATTGTGTAGGTGAATAAAGTGTAATGTGTTTCTGTTCATCTCCATGTGCAATAATCATACTTCCAGATTTGCATCCTATAAAGGCATCAACAGTGGCTAACCATGGTCTGCCTAAGATTAGAGGATGTCCTCCCAAATTTGTTTTTGGCTACAAGATGAGAAAGTCAACAGGATATTCCCATGAATCCAAAGAGACTATAATATCTTCTAGTATTCCTTCTGGTACAACTTTAGATCTATTTGCTAACTCTAAGATTGTAGAAGTCGATTTAATGTTGTTTAAATGTAGATATTTCATTGTCTCCATAGTCATTACATTTATAGCAGCTCCCAAATATATCAATGTGTTTGGAACTGAGAAATTATTTATTGAAATAGTAACCATAGGGATATGAGGACCAATATATTTTTCTACTATTGTTTTTGTTGACATGAAGCTTGCTAATTTGCCAATGACCTAGATTGTGGTAGGATCCTTCTTCTTTTTACCAGTTTTCTTAATGCATAATTCCTTTATTGTCTTAGCATATATTGGTATTTCTTTGATTGCTTTCAATAAAGAAATTTTTACATAAGCATTTTTCAATTCATCCAAAATGTCAAATTCAGGAAGGCTCATTTCAATTTGTTGCTCTACTAACCTCTCAGGATAAGATGGTGTTTGAGTTATAATAGTTTTTCCTTTCTGAATTTGTTTTTCGGATTGTGATGTTTCAGGGTGTTCTCCTTGCTCATTTGGATCTTCTATGATTGGAGGAGAATCCTTTTTAAGCACCTTTCCATACCTTAAATGGACATCATTTATGGGAAGAATATAATATGTTGGAAAATATGCTGCTTCTTCTACATTGTATGTAGCTTAATCCATTTTATTGCTTGGATTTGCCACTGGTTGGGCTAGTAATTGAGTTGGTCTGGGTTGGTTTGAAGGTAGTTGTAACTGCTGTGGTTGTGTTAGTAGTGGCGGAGAATTCTATTGCGATAATAGCATGGATAATGGATATGCAAAATTCTGTTGCAGAAATGGCATGGATTGTAGATATTGTGTGTATGGAAATGGTTGTTGATATTGTTGAGGTGGCTGATTTCCATAACCATATCCTCTCCAACATTGTGCAGGTTGGCTTGGATATTGTTGTGGAGGCCAATTTTTCCATGGCATTGGAGTATTCCAAGAATTTTGAGGTGGATATGGATAGTTTTATTGAGGGAATTGTTGCAAATTTTGTTGAGGAATCCTTGGTTGCCAAGGTCTTCTTGGTGCCACATAATAGAAACCTTTTGTTCCTTGCACTTCTTCCATTGTATTCATTTGAAATTCCTTCAACCTTAGAAAATTTTCTATTGAATGATTTTTTGTACAAAGACCACACACTTGAACACTATTCAAAGGAAAATCTCTTAATGCATGTTTCTTTCTGCATTTGGAACAAAAGATTGCTAAAGCTTGTTCTTGTTCTTCTTTCTTCTTATTTTCTTTCATAAAATCTACTTGAGTTCCTAATTTACTTAGGAGATCAGTTTTGAAGTTTTCTAACAAGCTTCCTATCTATGCTCTTGTTACTCCTCTTGCTGCTAATTTTGCTGCTTTTGAACTCACATCTCTCTTTTTGGATTTTGATCTCCCTCTAGAATATTTTTGACACAAATCAACAATTTCATTAAATGGCAAGTTTGAAATATCACCCTTGCCCATTACATTCAGAATATCAAGATATTCATCTCTTATTCCTTTGAGAAAGATTGTTCAAATGGTTTCTTGATTTAGAGAGTGTTGTTTGGATTTTTGTAGATTATATGCAAAGATTTCTAAGTATTCCTCTAGACTCTCATCTTCTTCTTGTGTCATTCTGAACACATCCTCTTTGGAGTCCCTTGGCCTACAATAGGTTTGATACTTTTTAAGAAAGATAGATCTCATTTCATCCCAAGAAGCTATTTTTTTCTCTCCTAAACCCATGAACCATTTTAAGGATGTTGATTTCAATGTAGCAGGGAAGAGACGAAGTTTGTGTATGTCATCAGTGCATCCATAAGTTCTACATAAGATGTCAAATTCGGACATAAAGGAATCGAGATCTTCTGTTGGCATTCCATAAAAAATTGACAATACAGAAGGTGGATTATTTTTCATTTTCACATCTTCTCCTAATATTGCACTTGTATCCACTATTGGAAAGCCAAAAGTAGTTTCCTGATCACCACCATCTTCTTGTATTTTCCTATCCTCTTCTCCTTTTCTATCATTTTCTCATTTTGCCTCTTCCTCTCTCTGTCTTCTCCACTCTCTTTGTTGTCTTTCATATTCAAGTCTTTGTTCAGGAGTAAGAATAACAGATCCATGTCGCTCTTCTACCATAGTTTCAATTGTTTCAATGCCAATTTGAGGTTCAAGTTGTTCAAAGATAGGTTGACCTATAGATTCAAAAATGGGTTGTTTTTCTTTAACCATTTCTTTTTGTTTTCCTGAAGTAGGTGTTCTTGTTGATTGTTGTTTTCTTTTTACCTCCCAGACTAACAAAGTTTGCCTTTCAATTAAAGTTAATCTTTGTCGTGTTCTTTGTTTTTCTTCCAATTCCTCAATTGTTGGTTTACCAGCAATTGATGTTGTTATCTTTGATGTTCCTACCTCTATTGATGAGGTGTTTTGCTTAATAAATCTACCTTTAGGATCTTTATTTCTAGGCAGAAAGAAACATGACCAAAAGAAATGTAACTAATTTTTTTATTTTTGTTTTATGAAATTTTTAGTGTTTTTGTTTATCTTTCTAATTGGCTATGCCAATAATTGCCTCCTCGGAAGCGACGCGAAAATGCTGAGCTAATTTATTCACAAAAATTAACACAAGTATTCTTTATCAATTCATGTTTGTAAAACTTGGAGGCAATTCCACAATATATGGATATTAGGTATATTCAAGCTTAAAAGATGAGTTTTCAAAAACTAAAGAAGTGCATATTACAAATATAAGCCTACATTAATGATTTCTAATTCACTTTTGCAATGAAAGAAAGATGAAGCGGCTCTTAACTTAAGAGATTTTTGGGTAATTTCCATAACAATTCATTCATTATTATGCTATCATTTGAAAACTGAAAATACATAAGAAAAACTACTTGCATGTAACGAAAGAAAAGCCTAGTTTTGATCTATCAATTTAATAGAAGGAGAATTCAACTTTAACACTTTGTTGTCCCATCTTACTAAAATGATAAACAAACTAAGATCAAATAATATAAATCATCACACATCAATTCATAAGCAAATCTGAAATAAAGCACATAAACAAGTTCTAAGATAACCAGTTTATGGAAAATGAAGCTAGTCTAACAATGAAGTGTACTTAGCTTGGAGTGGGGGCCCTCCACCCTTGCTTTGCAAACTTGAAGTTGATTTCAAAAGCTAAAACTTGAATCACTCATCCACATCAATGAATAGAAAAATGAAAGTAGAACATGTTCTTCAAATTAATCTCCAAAATCCAAATGTTTCAGCATAAAATTATATAAAAGTTACATATCATAAGCCTTCAAAGTCTTGGCTTAAATAGAAGTTTATGAAACAAATTGATCTATAGTCTCTCTAACAATCATATCTACTCATATCCACCTATCTAATTTGAACTCATCCAATCCATCCCAAGAAATATGGTCAATCCCATAAAATCACAAAACTGCCCTATTTCCTAGGGATTTTTTGGGTGACTAGTCATGTTTGACCAGCCTTCACCGAGCTTAATAAAGCTTGTTCTGATTGAACCAAGTGGAATTAGTTCAGTCCTAGTTCCCAAGCTTTCATTCCATGCATCTAACTTGAGCCCAAGTGTCCTGTAATCATGTCATCCACGTAGCTATTACGGGAATTTATGAATCTGTCAAAATTGGCACTTGAAATCAAATTTTCATAAAAAATTTAGAATTTGCAAAATTAAAATTAAATACCTGAATATACAGGAAATACATCAAAATGTTATAGATATAGTGAAAAAAATATGGAAAATATATGAATTAAGTGAGTTCCCTCAAGAAAAAATAGACCAAAATTGACGGCCAACATTTAGCTCCTCTACAAAGCTGATTCATTACATTTGCTTTCAATTTTTTTAATAAACCTTTATCCACTACAAAACTTTTTCATTCATAGTCCTTCAAAATCATTGTTTTATGTCCGTGTTAGATGATGGAGGATTCCTTAAGGCTTCCCTTCTAATAAGTCTTAGCCTATCGACATCAACACATTATCTAAGTTCAAGGCTAGAGTCCTTAGTAGTACCTTGAGGCTTGTATGCCTTAATGACAAGCTCGCCCACCAGTAATAATGGGAATACACCAATGTCCCTTCATTGTTGGATCTTGCAAGTGGCTCGACATTATCTCATCTATTCGCCCTTCGCAGGATGTACTTAGGTACCTTGGCACTCGTTAACATTAATGGTGAGTTGCCTCATATTGGTTAACGACATGCATGAATGGTTGGTAATCCAATGACTTCTCTTCATGATCGACATCGACATATTTATTTGCATGATTATAATTGTACCATCAGGTGTTGTAATGATTGAAAACTACATCATTTCAGAGGTTTGCAGTAGATCAATTTGTCATAACAACAATAAAGATTCAACCCTTGTCATCAGCAAAAAGAACACAGAAGAAGATTCAAATTCCTTTGTTTACATACTCCATGATCCAACAACATCAACAACCACACTCTTCAACGTCCACAACTCATGTACATTGAGGGTAAGTGAAGGTATGTGGTTTTCTAATTTTTGGTCATGTAATTCCTTAAAATGCTTAAAATTGTAGCTTTGGAAAGTTCCTCACTTCCTTTTTCACATTGTCATATCTCTAGTTGGAGGGGGACTTCATGTTCATACCTCATATTCACATTTCATGATATATCACCTTTCATATGCCATATATGTCCTTTACACACATGCCATCCTAACCAACATACTTTTCCAAACAACTACTATTGCATTATGATTCAAAATGTTACATGTTTTGCAAATGATGATCATAGAATGAATGGTTGATTAAATGTTTTCAAAGTATTTTGATGCAACACAAAAATAACAAAAGTATTGTTACACAAGAACCAATACTAATAAAAGTTGGTTGCCACACAAGAACCAACCAAAGTAATATGTTGCAATCAAATATTTTTCAAAATGACACTTTGCAAAAGGAACAAAGCTGTCAAACGATTATGTGAAGATGAAAGAAGAATTAACATCAGCCAAAGTTTATATAAAAGGAAGACAATTCAAAAGATCAAATCATGATTAAAGTAAATCAATGCAATACATTGCATGAGGACATGCAATAACTTAAGTTGGGGGATATGTTGGGCCACCAAATTAGCATACATTTTCACTCCATTTTCACCTTTGTCCTCATTTTTTCACCTCATTTCATCACATTATCATTATATTTTCATTACCATATGGGTTCATAGTTTCATTTTCCAAAGTTATTTATTTTATGCATTTAAAGTGAATTTATGATTAAAAGTTAGAAAAATAACATATATTTTATTATACCTAAAGGTGGAATGAGTTTGGTGACATGTGTAGGTGATTTGGAAGGTTCCAAGGCACTCTTATGTGGCCTCCAAGACTCAAATTCGAATTATCTTGAAGATTTGAAGGAGATTTGTGATAGGGGTCAAGCATATCTCATGGAGAAAAATCATGGATAAAGGAATATCTGTCTCATATTGGTTGTAACCATATGAGGGATTAGTGGATCCCCATTACTGAGTTAGTTGCTTATGTTTTTGTATAAATAGGAGTACCTCCATTCCAAAAGGAGTACTCTTGGAGCATGTATCCAACTTATGATGGAATAGAATAAAGCTTCATTTTACATAAATTTCCATTCTATAGTTTTAGATATAGTTGTGTTAATGTAGTATATGAATTTATGGAATAGCTTGTCACTTTGTTCTTAAGAGAATTGAGCTCACTCTGAAAAGATCAAAGAAACATTTTATTTCATAATAGATCTTATTTCATTTAATTGCCTAAATGTTTGAGGATTTGTTTGTGATTGATGAATGAGTTATAAATTAAAATGTTATCAGCATATGAGGTGACAACCAAGGGTCTAAGTTAGGCTCTCTCACTATTTTATTTGCGTGATAATTGAAATTTATTCTTTTGCTTTTATGTTTCAAGTTATTTCATTTCTTATGCTTATGAATGAATCTTAGTTTAGTTTGGATCAGTACATGAGGGGACAATCAAGGGACTAAATTAGTCTCTCTCTCTCTATTGGAATGTGAACAACAATTAAAATTCATTCTCATGTCTTTATATCAAGTTTCTAGTTTTATGTAATCAATGATTTCTTTTCAATCTATAATACTATAGGGAAGGACAACCAGGACCTCCTCAATTAGGAGCCTCTTCCCTTGCATATTATATTGAATCAAAAATCATTTAGTTAGACATATAGTTAGTTGCCGACTCCTGCATATATTTTTCTAGCATCATCACAAGCTTACGAGTATCCCTGGTTGATAATTTAATGAAAGCAATTTAAGCAATTAAATTGCCCAACATTTTGGCGTCATTGCCGGGGATGGTGCTAAGGGATTAGGCATTAGGAATTTAATTCAATACCAATATATTTCTTTGGAAAAACTAACTCATGTTGAAAGGATGACTTGGTGATAGAAATATCTTAGTAACATGGGGAAGTGTACATAGGAGTTAGCTTTGAATCTCATTTTAGCTGCATATATAAATCATGATAAATAGGATGCATAAATTTCAATCAATCTTTTCACTATAAGAGTTTCGAACTAATCCATTTATGGACAGGAGATCTAGAATGATATTCAAGCATTTTGAGGAGAGACAAGAGAATGAGGACTACATTGAAGATTCGTTTCAAAAGGTGACTAGGCCACAACATTCTTCCATTCTTCAATGAATCCTAGCATTTAAGCCAAATGTGCAATTCATCTCTCATATCCTTGTAAACATTCAAGTATATTTTTCACATTTAGATGTGAGCATACTAGATATTTTGATCCGTAAATGGCTTTATTGGAAATACTCCTACACTTAAAAGAAAAAAAAAAAAATCTCGTTCTCAAAATATAATAATATAGAATAGGAAAATAAAACCAAACTTGGAGAGTTTAAAAAAAAATTATTTTCAAATTTGATTTCATTTTCTTGGAAATTTCGGTGGTGCAATAAGAGCCACCTCAATCACTAAACATTGGCAGGAAGATCTACAATCAAATGAATATTTGTGAACAGGGAAAACAAGCGGAGTTTAGAAAATTAAAATTTGAGGTTTGAAATCAAATTCTTCTTATATTTCTTTTCAAATTTCAGATTTCAATTACATAAAGAATTCATAAGTATGCTCTCCTCCTGTGCTTTGTGTGACCTGGAGGATCAGAAAAAAGATTTCATGTTAGTATATATTTTGTTAAAACAAAAATTTCTTTCATTATTTGTTTCTTTTAAAAATAATAAAAATAAATAAAAACACAAAAACGAAAATGAGAATAAAGTAAACAAATAAAATTCATGGAAGCAAGGAAAACAAATTGCTGCAAATTTTATATTTGATTTTGAAAAAAATGAAATATAGCTGTGTATTGTCCCGATTTAAAAAAAAAAATAAAAAATAAAAAAAATTTCACCCAGGAGGCCAAATTCGCAGAGGTTAAAAATGTCATTTTTAAAATCCATGTTGTGACCAAAGGAAAATGAATCTAAAAAATCTAAAACATGGGTGTTTCTCAGAACGGGGTGAATTATGTTTAGCGCAGAATATTTTCGCAAAATTCGTAACCATTTGAGAGATTTTCATGGTTCATTGGAGTGTTATTGGTGAGGTTGTGTGAAAAAAAATGGGTTTTCAATTAAATGCAGCTAGCAGCCAAGGCCACGACCATCCATTGTCTTAACCACAGAGCCATGACCAACCACCTAGTAGTGTTGCCAAGCTGCAGAGAAAAAAAATCAATCAATAAATTTTAAAAAATTGATAAAAAAATTTAACAATTAAATAACAAAAAAATATTAATTATTAAAAAAAAATCTTACTAGAAAGATAAGATTTTCTTCATCTACAACCTGCAACAATATATATAATATATAATATATATATATATATATAATATAATATATATATATAGTATAAACATTTCCCAAGATTTTATAGAATAAAAGTTAGTTAAAGAATCCACTTTCTAGGCAAAAAGAATAAGTTCAAAATATATGAAAAATGATTTAGCAAATATTTTGGAATCATATTTCCTAAGAATATTGGAGTTAGATTGGCCACTTGTCAATTTGTTGTTTTAATTTTCGTTTTAGAATAATTAAAATTTTCAAAATTCAATTAAATACATAAATGTGACTTTTCATTTATTGGTAAGTCATTCAAATTGCATAATGGAGGTCATGAGTTCAAATCTTGTGGGGATTGGAATTTGTTAATTATTCTACAATTTTGACACAACATCAATTAAACAACAATTTTGCCACCACATGGCAGCGCAACATTGACCAATATTGCACATTCATCTCCACATCATCAGTCAAACAGTCAACATATCACATCATCCATTTACCATGTCACCCACTGCCAAATCACTATTACACAGTCACCCTCCATCTGCCAGCTCATTTTTCAACACTGAAAATTGATCAAGAAGAAGAATGATAAGGGTGATTCATCTACAAGATTATTGTTTTGCAAAATGCCTTGAAAAGAATCATATAGATGGAAGATCGAATCTTGTAGACATGCGTTTTCATTTCATAAAGTATTTTTATATGATCATGTTTCTTTGAGTCTTACAAGTACAGAAGCCAATGATATCACAAATTGGAAAATTTTATGTCATGGCTCAGCCAAAGAAGATAGATAATATTTTTAGATGTAGGAAGGGCGCAATCCTGCAACTGAGAAACCATATGACAATCTTCATTGTTTCACCCAAATTTCATATAAGCAGAACATTCTCATAAGACATCGGATTTTGACAATTCAAGCATCGTTGGAAATATCTCGATGAGATATACATAATGAGAAATATAACATTAGAATTTGAAACATTTAAAGAATGAAGAAATTGCTGACAAGATATAAGAGGTAAAATGAGGCACTAGTTTTGACACAAGTATAAATTATTTTTGTTTTTCTTTCATGAATTTGTTTTCTTTGATGACGTCCTCATCTATAGCCTCACCTGGGAAAAATATCTTTAGCATGTAGATCTACTCTTGCAACTGCTCCGAAAGCATAAATTATTTGTCAAAATGTCCAAGTGCTCTTTTGGCATGGAAGAAGTTGAGTATTTGGGCCACATGGTGGGGTGTGAAGGTGTTAGGGTGGATCCCAAAAAGATCCAGGCAATGCAGGATTGGCCTCAACCAAAGATCTTGAAGAGCTTGAGAGGAATTTTGGGTCTCACCGGCTACTATCGCAAATTTTTCTGCAATTATGGTCGCATTGCTAGACCCCTCACTCACCTTCTCAAGAAAAATTAATTCCTATGGAATGATGAAGCATAACAGGCATTTATAGCTCTCAAACATACCATGTGTTCCACTCCCATATTGGCACTACCCGACTTCACCAAATCTTTTGTGATTGAATGCGATGCTTTAGGTACGAGTCTTGGGGTTGTCTTAATGCAGGAAGGTTGACCCTTGGCCTTCTCTAGCCAACAACTAAGTGGGACAAATCTAGGATAATCTACCTATGAGAAGGAGATGATGGCCATCTTACATGCAGTGGATACCTGGCGACCATACTTATTGGGGCAGCGTTTCCAAATCCTCACAGACCATCAAAGCCTTAAATATTTTTTGGAGCAACGCCTATCCTCACCACAACAAAATAAATGGCTAGCCAAATGTTGGGATATGATTGTGAGATAATTTACAAGAAAGGGCGAGAAAATTTCATAGCAGATGCTTTATCATGCCAATTTGAGGAGGAAAGCACCATGCTAGCAATCTCTATTCCTATTCCATAGTGGATTGAAGAGGCTCGCAAGGAATGGTTTTCACATCCTTTGCTCTCCCAACTCATTAATAAATTGCAGGTGGATCCAAATTCCGCAGCGGGCTACTCTTGGCAGGATGAGATTCTTCGCTACAAGGAAAAAGTAGTGATATCACCAACATCCACCCTTAAAAATTGCATTTTGGCAGAGTTGCACTCATCTCCCACTGCAGGCCATTCAGGCTTTCAAAAGACTTACGCTTGCACTCGACGTTCCTTCTTTTGGACAGGCATGAAAAATGACATTCTTACTTGTGTAGCTGAGTGTGATGTGTGTCAGCACCACAAAGGAGAAACAGTCAAATCCCCAGGCACATTACAACCATTGCCCATCCCTGCTTCAATTTGGATGGAGGTTTCTATGGATTTCATTACAGGTCTTCCAAAGTCAGGCAACAAGCCAGTCATCATGGTGGTTGTGGAAAGACTTTCTAAGTATGCTCATTTTTGCGCCCTACCCCACCTGTTTACACTAGATTTGGTGGCGCAATCTTTCATGGACCAGATCTTCAAATTGCATGGCATGCCCATTTCCATTATGTCTTATCGTGGCCCAATCTTCACCAGTAACTTTTAGCAGGAACTCTTCAGGCTACAAGGTACCCAACTACAACTCAGTACTTCCTATCATCCCCAAACTGATGGTCAAACTGAAGCAGTCAACAAGTGTCTGGAGACCTACCTCATGTGTTTCACTTTAGAAAAGCAACATCTATGGGTATAGTGGTTACCAGCAAAATGACCTCATATGAAGCAGTTTATGGTCAACTCCCTCCTTCACCTACTTCTTATATCTAGGGATACTTGAAGGTACGAGCAGTGGATCATCTCCTACAGAACTGTGCAACCATGCTGGCCCACCTCAAAGAGAATCTCCATTAAGCTCAAAACTACATGAAGCAATAGGCAGACAAACATCGTTCAAAGCGCAAATTTCAAGAAGGGGATCAGGTATTCTTGAGGCTGCAACCATATAAATAAACATCACTCAAAGACAAGATTTGTAAGAGATTATCTCCAAAATTCTACGGACCATATCAAATACTTTAGCGCATAGGAGAAGTATCCTACAAGCTAGCCTTGCCACCTACTGCAAAATTCCATCCCATCTTTCATGTCTCATGCCTTAAGAAAGTGGTTGGGAACCATTGCAGAATTCAAACCAGTCTACCAAAATTGGATGAAGAAGGTTCAATCTGGCTCCAACCTTAAAAGCTTCTTGACATGCAAGAATGGCACCTACGTGGCCGCATGATCAAAGAAGTCCTCGTCAAGTGGAAAGACACCTCTCCAAAAGATGCGACCTAGGAACCAACCACTATTCTTCAGCAGTTTCCACAGCTTCAGCCTTGAGGACAAGGCTATTTTTATGGGGGAGGGCATGTTAGCCGCCAACCTAACCCCCTTATTTATGTAACAGGTTGAGTCTAGTAATAGTTAGTTAAGAAGTCATAAGACATATTATAACTAAAGTGGTTACCCACATTTAATAGGGACCACAATACATTGAAAATGGGCCATGGTATAAGATGATGTACTAATAAGAACCATGGTACTGACCCATGGATTGCAATTATGGAGTCTATATAAAAGAAGAGACTCCCTTGAAAGAATCGGGTCTTACTGTGTAATTGAGCCCAACTCTATTGAGGTTGCCCCCTCGAAGGGCAGTGAACATTGCTTTCCTTTCTGAATAATAAAATACATGTTGTTATTTCTTATTGTTCTGTGTTCTAGGTATATTTCTTCGCATATTTGCTATTCTAGTATCTTCTCGCAGGTTAAGAGCATAACATAGTCTTGCCAAAAATTTCAATGCCCAATTTTGACAAAAAAAACCAAAATATGTAATAGTTAAAATACACTAAAACTTAATATCTATAACACTAGAGAGAATTTCAAAAAACTTAATATCCATCCATGCATTTAAAATTTATATCTTGATGTGTGTAGTAAACATCTATAAACATAATATCCACTCATTGAACTAGAATGTTTGTATTATTATTATTTATGATGATGTTTTGCAATATCTTAAATCATGTTGGGTTTGTGGTGATACTTTGTGCTATCTACATATCCTTATATAAGATTAAAAAATTTAATACATTATAATTTTTCATTAAATCTATAAACATAATATTCACTCATGCAACTAGAATTTTTATCTTATTGTTATTTATCATGTTGCTTTGCAATATTTTATATCATGTGGGGTTTGTGGTGGTACTTTGTGCTTCTTTTTTTTACACGGTGGAAAAACCTATCATAACTCAATTGTCAAACCAGCAGTGAGGACAACCATCTCTAGCTGCTAACTGTGAATGCAGGCTAACTCATCATCATTATTCAAGGAAAACCACGCCACCTAGAATAACCCATTGGTGGTCCATAAAGGGGCAGGCTTTCACTCCTGCAAAATACCTCTGGGTCTTGGGTCGTTAACCTATTTCCTTACATACGAGAAAAACGAGCTCTTAAGCAAACAAAAATAATTTTAGAACATACTCCATGCTCCTTTAATACTTTTTACTATCTACCTATCTTTACATAAAACTAAATTTTTTAATACATTATTATTTTTCATTAAATATAGATTTAAAATTAAAATATTATTGATTCCACATCCTTCATTATTTTCCCATTGTCCCTACTTTTCTTTAGACTATCATTTTATGATAGTCCATCATAAAAGAATTAAGAAACCTCTATGATCCCGACCTTGAAAGGTAGGTAACGAAATGGTATTTGACCAAAATTGTATTTTAACTTTATTCATAGTGATGACGGGATGTGAAATGTAATCGTGTTGGCTCTTTATTTTCGTGTAGAAAGGTTTTATACGGAAACTTATTTCTTCATTTTTATTGATATAAAAAATATTGTAAAAGCAAATGAACATATTCTTTTTTTCTAGGGTAGGGAAAACAAGCTATGAACATGTTATTATAATTAATATAATAATTTCTATTAGTTTTTACATTTTCATATTTTATTATTGTATTTATTTAGTGAAATAAAAATATATTGTGTTGAATAAAAAAAATATTTAGTGTTTTTTTAATCAATTTTTTTAACGCATTTTATTTAATCAAATTATAACATATTTCAAATCAATTTAATATTTTAGATTTCATTTTTTATTTTATATATATATATATATATATATATATATATATTAATAAGATTAATAAATATATAACAACATTGACGATAACTTATTAAAATAAGCCAAACACAACTAAATTAATTTGTGTATATCAGACGATCTGCAGTTGATTGGGCAAAGAATTAATTTCACTTATTTATGAGAATTGTTCATTACAGCCTCCACCCTCCATGATGGGAGATAGACATGATACTGATCACAATATGTATGTGGTGATGTTAGTCTGAGATATAACAACCAACCAAAATTATGTATTTGTATGATGTACATGCATATCGTTGAATCGAAGTGATGAGAATGATGTATGAACAAGCATGTTAAAGCATTAATGATGGAGATAATTTAAATAGGATCAATAGCTGATGTGGATGAAATTAAAAGCAAGGAAATAAGAAATAGAGGCAATTTTGATTAGCTTGATAGAGTTCAAAATAGAGTATTGGGTTGAAATAGATTCATGAAATCCCAAGAATAATAAGTTTGAGTAATAAGTTTGAATGAAAGGACAATTGGTTTCCTTCCCCTTGAATGCACAAACAAAGAGGATGGTGATTCAAAGTGGATTAAAAAAATAATAATGAATTATTAATGAGAATTGGTTTATAATAGAAATTCACAAATTAAGAGTTTAAACAATGACAATGTAAGTGTTTAAACACAACAAGACAAGGGAAAAATGAACTTTGAAGTGGAATCTTACTAACAAAGTATGAAGGAGGGAAAAAAGCATTGGAGGTTAAGAAATGAAGAGACAAATATGCTTCACCGTATAGCTCTTAAGAACTAAGAGAATAAATGCAAGAGAAATAATTAATGAGAGATAACAAAATACATAAATCATGCACATGTAATTTCATTCAACTTTTTCTTAGAAAACTCTTGGAGGAAAAATTGTCCAAAGAATAATCTTTATTTGCTTGAAAAAACTTGACTCAGATAGCTAAATGAAAGTACACCACTCACCTCTTATTACATTATAATGAAGTATCCTCATTCCATTTAAAGGATTCATTACACGTGTTCCATAGGATCACTACCATTGGTATGCAAATGTCATATGCCCAAAACTAACTGTATTGACCTAACAAATTTTACTCTTTCACCAAGTCAAGTTTAGCCTAGCATTCCCCCATTTTAACTTGACCTCAAGTTCCCCTTGACCAAATTTAGCCAAACAAGTCAATAGATACTACACTACTCACTTCCAAGTCGTACACTTCTCAAATATTATAACCAAAGTATCCAAGAATCCAACGTGCTTCCCTTGTTACCTAGTTCTGCATATAAACTTTTCTAGTGATTTAGCAGTGGTAAACATGCCTAACCAAGTCTTATAGTCATACTCCCATTTATATGAATATAAAATTTCTAATTTCATTATAATAAATTCTTTTACTGATATATTTTTTAGGTTTCCATTGGTATGCACTCACCATGTCTCTTGCTTCAACCTTAAAATTCTTCTTGTACCACCCTTGAAATTTCATAAGAATCACAACCCTTGATAACACACATATTCATCAAATCCATTTTCGTCATTAGCAACCAATTCATAGAAATCATTCGTAGTTCACATTATTGTTAAGTGATGGTTATCTAAGTACTGTTACTTACCATCCAACAAGATTAGACACTATATCATAGATGGAACTACCATTGAGAAAAAACTATATTTCAACCAATGATCCTTTAACCACAATTATCTCTCATTGTGCTTAACACTTGGCTCTAGTCAAAACATGTGAGCATTTTGGGTTTCAAATCAATGCACTTATTAGTTGATTGGTTCCAATATCATCCCTTTGATTGTTTGATTCTTTTGAATCTCATTTCCTACTTTAATGGTGAGGAGTCCCATCAATAAGTATATTTTTAAGATCACCATGCCATCCTCCAGCCTTAAAACTATCCTTCTCTCACATTAATTCACATTTTTTGTTATATTATGATTAGTAAGAGGAGTAAAAGGTGTTTGTCATAGTATGTGGCCTAATGTGGTTTACTTGCAGGAAAACGAAGCATTTTAGAGGAAATTACTATGCAAAGGCTAATGGAGGCAACCAAGAGAGAATCTAGGGCATTTGTCCACTTCCTTAACTCCCTAACTTGGCTTGGGATCACAACATCCTCTCTCACAAATTCAAATTCATTGGAAGTCGAGTAACTCCTAGTACAAGTGAAACTCAAAATGGACAAGATCCACCATTTCCGAGATCAAGGAGGGAATCACTCCTATTTTCAAGGGAGCTTCTATCAACTATACTATTGTATAAATAAACAAGATGAAAAGCTCATTAGGGGATTCGAAGTTTTGATTCAGCTAGGTGTAGCTATTGAGCTTAGAGCTTGACATTGTTATTTTGAACTTTCATGTGATGTATGAGACCTTTACTTTCTGATAATGAGAAGTTGATTACTAAGCTACCTCTGAGTTAGTTTCAGAAGGTTGAGACCCTTGGGTTTAGGCCCAACCCAGAGGATTTGGTCCCTCTTTTGTACTTTCATTTTATTCTTGATTCCACACAGTTCATATTTTCTTTCATTTAGTAGAGATTAAGTTATAAAAACCTATGTTTGCAAGTTTCTACATCACCTCTCTTGTGGGAGAATGAGTGGAAGGATTCACAACCTCAGTCCAAAAATATTGCATTTATGATTTCTTGGAAATAAATTAATATTATTGGTTCTTCTTTACATTTTCTTTCATTAGCTTAGAAGACAATTTAGTGATTAGAGTAGTATTATGGCGTAAAATATATGTGACTTAAATTCAACTCATATTTTCCATCATAGTTTATATCACTTTTTTAATGATAAATGGATGGATTCATGTGATTGGTTGCAGGTTTCTGTTGATCTACATGGGAGGGCACCTCTTCCATTTCCATCTTGGACTCCTCCATCTTCTCTTTCCACCCCTCAATTCTGTCCCAAAACTTTGTTTCCATAAGTCACTTTTCCTAGTAAACTTAGGACACCATGAGAATGTTGGCAAATACTGAGAGGGGGGGTGAATCAGTATTCCTTAGCAATGAGCACTTTTAAATATTTTCAGAGCACTAGTTAATATTCAATTATTATTAACATTTATGCAATAATAACAATAAATAAAAGAACACAGGAGGCACAAAGATTTTAGGTGGAAAACCCCCTCCGGGTAGAAAACCACCGAACGATTTTCTAATAAATTCTTTAATCTTCAACCCCAAATGAAATGAAAGCAACAAATTCCTAGAATTCTAGAAAAGCATTCTTCTCCATCTTCGATTGGATGGACACGCCAATGCCTGAGATTCTTCAGTAGTCAACTGAACGGATGCCCCAACACCCAATGAACTACAACTCACCCTAGCACCAACCTACTAGCCTGAAGTTTTCACAATATTGAACCTATTTGTGACTTCATGCACCAGCCTAGCACCACCCTACCACCCTATAGAAGAATAAAAGAAGAATGGACTCCCGTACCAGGGAAAATGGTCCACTTTACAATGATATAGAATGATGTAGAAGAAGAAGACACACTAGACCATAACCCTAACTATGACACAACCACCTAATGATGATCTTAGACCTCCCAACACTACCTCTTAAACTCTTAGTATATAGACACTTGTACAACTTTTACAATGATGCTTTTACAATGACTCTGTACAATGATACTTTTACAATGATTGCATGCAGTGCTTCCCACTTGAAGGCTTCATATGGTGAACTTCTTGTTGTTGTTCTCCACCTTGATTGTTGCTCTTGTCATGCTACCCTTTCTCACTCTTGAGAACATTAGATTATGCATTGAGTCTTCTCTTGATGAATATATAATACCTACAAAAAGCCTTCAAGGAAATACCCACCATGATAATAGCAAAACTTACCTCATCTTGCAGAGCATATGTCAGTGCTAAACGAAAACAACAAATTAGAATACAAAGAACCTAATGCAATTAAAAAGTGAACATGCATTTATAGAAGATACTTACTTGTAGCTTACCTCTATTGCATCATTTTGCTGCACCTTGCTCTTTGTTTCCCTGGAAAGTCTGGTCCTTTGCATCCCTTGACAGCAATTCATCTAGATTTTCTCGGCTTATAGGAGCATGATATTTAATCTTATGTATCTATGCACTTTAAAATCCCCAATATGTGATATGCAGTCCTATAGTATCCCTTTGAGTCTTATTTCCAATGCCATAGATCTAACCTGATTTGGACTCTTCAAGGCAAAGTTATGCCCAATCTCTCAAAATGATCTAATTATGGACTAGTTTAGTAGAAAAAACTTGTATGGCGTGCCACATGTCATTGTTTCCTCCTTTAGCTCTAAAATTGATATACATAAAACTATAGTCCGTGCACTATCTACCACATTTTACATAATTCCAATCCTCTTCTCATAGAGAGAGTGATGACGATTTTCCCAAGGTCACTTCTTTGAGATGAAATTCGGGAGCCTGCAAAAACCCTAAATTCCACAGAACATATGTCCTAAAATATAGTGAACTAAGATATGAAATTTAGTCATGACGTTCATCGGGATTGTGAATCAAATGGGTTTTCATTTCAGAATCTAAGACTTTGCAGAAATGAAGTTATAGAAAAAATGCCACGATCACTACATTTGGAGGATATATGAGATTTCGTTTTATAGAGTTGAGAGGGGCTTCTATAGAGAATGTTGACTATTCACTTACCAAAACCAATTATGACTTCCATGCCACAACCCCATAGGGTTTTAGCTCACTAACTGGGGTTACTAACTTCAAACATGAATATCTCTCAAAATGTCAAGAATTACTTGGCGTGCCATATATCAATGGAAACATCTCAACGGGCAAAATCTATCTAGAAGATCCTTGACTCAAAATAGAGCAATTTTTCAAATCAAAATTCCCTTGTAATATCAGGGTAGCTCCTGGTGCTGCTTGGGTTGACATTAAAGACAACCTAATCTCATCTTTAGATCAACAATCTCCCCCTTTGGCATTGATGGCAACACAAGTACTCCCCCTGTGATCAGGGCACCTCTACTACTGCCTTCTCTCCCCCTTTGACCTCAATGGAAAAGGATATCTCCACTTGACACACAACCATCCTGCAGACCTGTAGACACTTCCACTCCCCCTTTATTTCCTGAATAAGGAAAATCTAATGAGAACTTGGGAGAATCAAAAGCTTTTGGTGAAGATATTCAAATGCTTCACGAGGTAATGGTTTAGTGAAGATATCATTGATTATTTCTTTTGTACCAACATATTCAAGTTTGATATTCTTTTCAGCAACTTGTTCTCTAAAAACTTGATATTTTACTAGAATGTGTTTTGTTTTTGAATGCATGACATGATTCTTGGAGATGTTGATGGGGCTGGGGTTATCACAGAAGATGGGAATAGGCTCACTGAATTGTACTTGAAGATCTTGCAAAGTTTTTTTCATCCAAAGGAATTGAGTACAACAAGCTATCGCTGCAATGTATTCTGCTTTTGTTGTAGATAACAAGATTGGGGTTTATTTTTTTCTCAACCATGATATGAGACAACCACCTAGATAGAATGCTACTCCACTAGTACTCTTATGATCATCAATGCTTCTTTCCCAATCTACATCTGTAAAAGCTTGAATAATGAGATTGTTTCCCTTGGGATACCACAAGCCATATTCTGTTGTGCCCTTTATATATCGAAGAATTATTTTGATGAAAATAATATTTGATTCTTTTGGTGCTACTTGGAATATTGCTACTTGTACAACTGCTTGCATAAAATCTGGCCAAGAGGCTGTTACATATAGAATACTACCAATCATAGATCTGTACAACCTCTAATCCACATCCTTAGATGCATCATCTATGCTCAATTTGAAACCTGTTACCATCGGAGTAAGGACGAGTTTGAAATCTTCCATTTTGAATTTCTTGAGAATTTCCTTGATGTACTTGGCTTGACGTATAAATATTCCTTTCTCTTGCTGAGATATTTGAAGCCCTAAGAAGTACGTCAACTCAACAAGTAAAGACATATTGAACTCACTTTGCATCTTTGTAGCAAAGTTCTTATTTAGTTAATCATCATTGCTACCAAAGATTATATCATCCACATATACCTCAACGATTGTTAAATTATCTTTATCTACTTGTATGTAAATATAGTTATCAGAAGTACCTTTCTTGAACCCTTTTTGACATAGATATCCGTCAAGTCGAGCATACCATGCTCTAAGAGCCTGCTTGAGACCATACAGAGCCTTCTTCAACTTGCAAACATAGTCTTCTTTTTCTGATAGTAGAAAACCTTTAGGCTGTTTGATGTAAAATTCTTCTTCTAATTCTCCATTTAGAAATGTTGACTTAACATCCATTTGGTAGACTTTTCATTTTCTTGAACATGCATAGGTGAGAAACATCAGGATGGCTTCCATTCTGGCAACTAGTGAAAATGTTTCGTTGAAATCAATTCCTTCCACTAGTGCATATCCTTTGCAGAATAATCTTGTCTTATTCCTCGTAACCTGTAATCCTTCAACTGTTTCGCTCCCCTTGAACCTTTAATGAAACTACCATCTTGTTCAAACTATCTTCCTGTCAATCGTAGACTTGTGCCATATATTGCTACATAGACTCCTCTTGTACAAACATTAAGGATTCAACAAGCCAGATTGTTCAAAATAGCAAGTCACCTAACGGGCCATCTTGACTTGAGTCATTATCTAAAGCAATTGCTAAGTCCTCATGACCTTTTGGTTTTACAAATCCTAAAAGAATAACTGCTGAAACCCTGTTATCTGCTTTGTCTTCCTATACCTATTTCCTTTTCTAGACCTTCTTATTCCTGCAATCTCGATCCATGTGACCATAGTTATGACACTTGAAGCATTCAATGTTGTCCATAGGTGATTCCATCTGATATCTGTAACCACGAACACTATGGTCATAGTTATGGCATTTGAAACATTCAATATTTGGCCCATCTAGTGTGTATTCTCTTCTGATAAAATCATCATGGAACCTGTCTCGTGATTCTACAAACTTGCTTCTAGGGTTTTGCAGATAATGATTGTACATGTCAAAATCTTCACAATCCCTAGCCATATGTCCATAGTTAGCACATAAAAAGAAATAACCATTAAATAAACGAACATACCTGGAAGATTTTTCATTCTTCTTTGGAGGCGGTGGTGCAGTTTCTTATGGTCATTTGTTCTTGATTGCTTTGGTCTTGTTCTTTGGAGTTGCAACTTTATTCTTTTGCTTTTCACTTTGATCAACTTCCTTCTTAAAATCATCTTGCAAAGCTGTGGAGCTTGTACCTTCACCCAATGAGATACAACTCACCCTAGCACCACCTTACCACCCTGAAGTTTTCATAGGATTGAACCTATTGATGACTTCATGAACCTGCATAGCACCACCCTACCACCCTATAGAAGATTAAAAGAAGAATGAACTCTTGTACCATGGAAAATGGTCCAATTTACAATGATATAGAATGAGGTAGAAGAAGAAGACACACTAGACCATAACCCCAACTATGACACAACCACCTAATGATGATCCTAGACCTCCCAACACTTCCTCTTCAACTCTTGGTAGATAGACAATTGTACAAATTTTACAATGATGCTTTTACAATGACTTTGTACAATGATACTTTTACAATGATTGTATGCAGTGCTTCCCACTTGAAGACTTCATATGGTGAAATTCTTGTTGTTGTTCTTCACCTTGATTGTTGCTCTTGCCATGCTACCCTTTCTCACATTTCAGAACATCAAATTATTCGTTTAGTCGTCTCTTGATGAATATATAATACCTGCAAAAGGTCTTCAAGGAAATACCCATGACATGATAATAGCAAAACTTACCTCATATTGCAGAGCATATGTCAGTGCTAAACGAAAACAACAAATTAGAATACAAATAATCTAATGCAATTGAGAAATGAACATGCATATACAAAATATACTTACCTATAGCTTTCCTCTGCTACATCATTTTGCTGCACCTTGCTTTTTGCTGCCCTAGAAAGGTTGGTGCTTTGCACCCCTTGACAACACTCGATCTAGTTTTTCTTGCCTTCTAGGAGCACGATATTTAATCTGATGTATCTCTATGATTTCAGATCCCCAATATGTGATCTTTGGTCATGTAGTATCCCTCTGAGTCTTATTTCCAATTCCACAAGTTTGACCCGATTTGGACTCTTCAAGACAAATTTATGCCCAATCTCTCACAATGACCTAATTATGGACTAGTTGAGTAGAACGAACTTGTAAGGCATACCACGTGTCACCGTTTCCTCCTTTGGCTCTGAAATTGATACATAGAAATCTACAAGCCATGCACTATCCGCCACTTTCTACAAAATTCCAATCCTCTTCTCAGAGAGAGTGTTATGACGAGTTTCCGAAGGTCACTTCTTTGAGATGAAATTCGAAAGCTTGCAAAAACCCTAACTTCCGCAGATCATATCTTTGACAAAATAGTGAACCAAGATCTAAAATTTGGTCGTGACGTTCATCGGGATTGCTAATCAAATGGGTTTTCATTCCTGAATCTAAGACTTCGCAGCAATGAAGTTATAGTGAAAATGCCATGACCACCACATTTGGAGGATATATGAGATTTATTTTTATAGAGTTGAGAGGGGCTTCTATAGAGAATGTTGGAGGTATTTTAGGAGCTTAAAAAATTATTAATTATTAACTATTCAATGACCAAAAAAAATTATGAGTTACATGCAACAACCCCACAGGGTTTTAGCCCACTAACTGGGGTTACTAACTTCAAACATGAATATCTCTCAAACCGTGAAGAATTACTTGGCGTGCCATATATCAACGGAAACATCTCAACGCGTAGAAATTATCTAGAAGATCCTTGACTAAAAATAGAGTAATTTGTCAAGTAAAAATTCCCTTGCAAGATCAGGGTAGCCCCTGGTGCTACTTGGGTTGACATCAATGACAACTTCAAATCATCTTTCGATCAACGGAGCATTCATCTTAGTGCAAGACAAACCTCTGAGAGGTCTTGGGCTTAGATAGGGGTCTCAATCCATCCTTTCTTCATTTCTAACCTCCATCCACCTCTCCATGCCCTCAAGACATAATTTTCACCCTAAAAATCCTCTCAGAAACCCTCCTATAGCATTATAGTCCCTCCTATAGCATTACAGGCCCTCCTATAGCAATACAAGGCCTCATGTAGCAACCACCTATAGCAAGCCTGTAACACCACTTTTCTTCACTAGTTTTGATCCCCACTTCAAATTTAACTCAGTCAAGATGAATAATGACCCCAATTTGTGATTTGACGATGAGGGGAAGCTCCTAGGCCACTCCAACCATTCCTTTTCCTCACTGCAAAACATAGTAGAATTAGTTTTTTAATCTCAAGTATGTTGCAAGTTAGGTTTTTGATTTTCAAGCAAGTGTGAACTAGGTAGATGATACATGAAATTATGTTGGTAGTTTTATGAATTATGCAAGATAAAGTAGCTTCCTTTCTACAAGTTATTCCTTGTCCTTTCATGAATTGATTAAGTAGCATTTACAAGTTGAGGAAATGGCATTTTAACTTTCATCGCTAGAATTAGTTTTCAATTGTACTTTCATCAACAAGATTTCATTATAGTTCAGTAGGAGGAATGGTCTCTGAGAAATTTTATCTAATATCATGAATGATGGTGACATGAATAGAATCCAATCTATTGTGCATATATCATTGTCACCTCTAAGTTTGTACGAACCTTGGGTTGATAATTTCAACTGAGGAACCCTTGTGAATTGCAACACTCTTGGTGCAAGACCAGGGCTCACCGCTTTTTCACGTCATTTTCAGGGAGATGTCTAAGTAGATTTTTCTTTTGCTTGAGCAATGTTTTCTATTTTGTATACAAATTTTTAAAAAGTAAAAAAAATAAAAAATTCACACCCAATAGGAGTAGGGATAATCAAGGAAAATTCTTACCAAAAATCCCCACATCCTCAAGCAGTCAACCTTCACTCTTCTTCCATGACTGTGAGATTCCCTCTCTAACTGCAGGGGAGTTAGAAGACCCTCTAGGTGAGAAACCTGAACTTTTTGAAGAATCTATTGGGGAAGAAGTAGAATCCACTTCACTTACCCAAACTTTGGCCGAAAATATGGACAATAAGGTTTTCTCTATCAGAGAGACCAATGAACATGCTATAGTGAAGAATATAAGCGCTACGATCCTTCAACACTTCCATGGCTTAACCTTTGAGGACCTTGACACCTTCATTTTTGAATTTTTTGTTGTATGTAGGACTTATGACTATGCCTCTGATGAGTAGAAGCTGAACTTATTCCCCTCTACCCTTAAAGATTCAACTTTGCGTTGGTTTATGGATCTGCCTATGGGTATCATCACTACCTAGGCCAAAATGAAACATGCCTTCAATAGAAAATATAGGTACTATTATAGGTCCAAAGAAACCAAGGAAGAAATCTTTAGGATGACTCTTGGACCTGATGAATCCCTAGTGGACTATGAGGAGATATTTCAACTCAGTTATAGGAGGACCAACTGTACCCTTGATCTTGATTCACTCAAGCTAGTTCTTATCCGAGGGATCAGGGAGGTTATCCTTGACTAAAAATAGAGTAATTTGTCAAGTAAAAATTCCCTTGCAATATCAGGGTAGCCCCTGGTGCTACTTGGGTTGACATCAATGACAACTTCAAATCATCTTTCGATCAACAGAGCATTCATATTAGTGCAAGACAAACCTCTGAGAGGTCTTGGGCTTAGATAGGGGTCTCAATCCATCCTTTCTTCATTTCTAACCTCCATCCACCTCTCCATGCCCTCAAGACATAATTTTCACCCTAAAAATCCTCTCAAAAACCCTCCTATAGCATTATAGTCCCTCCTATAGCATTACAGGCCCTCCTATAGCAATACAAGACCTCATGTAGCAACCACCTATAGCAAGCTTGTAACACCACTTTTCTTCACTAGTTTTGATCCCCACTTCAAATTTAGCTCAGTCAAGATGAATAATGACCCCAGTTTGTGATTTGACAATGAGGGGAAGCTCCTAGGCCACTCCAACCATTCCTTTTCCTCACTGCAAAACATAGTAGAATTAGTTTTTTAATCTCAAGTATGTTGCAAGTTAGGTTTTTGATTTTCAAGCAAGTGTGAACTAGGTAGATGATACATGAAATTATGTTGGTAGTTTTATGAATTATGCAAGATAAAGTAGCTTCCTTTCTACAAGTTATTCCTTGTCCTTTCATGAATTTATTAAGTAGCATTTACAAGTTGAGGAAATGGCATTTTCACTTTCATAGCTAGAATTAGTTTTCAATTGTACTTTCATCAACAAGATTTCATTATAGTTCAGTAGGAGTAATGGTCTCTGAGCAATTTTATCTAATATCATGAATGATGGTGACATGAATAGAATCCAATCTATTGTGCATATATCATTGTCACCTCTAAGTTTGTACGAACCTTGGGTTGATAATTTCAACTGAGGAACCCTTGTGAATTGCAACACTCTTGGTGCAAGACCAGGGCTCACCGCTTTTTCACGTCATTTTCAGGGAGATGTCTAAGTAGATTTTGCTTTTGCTTGAGAAATGTTTTCTATTTTGTATACAAATTTTTAAAAAGTAAAAAAAATAAAAAAATTCACACCCAATAGGAGTAGGGATAATCAAGGAAAATTCTTACCAAAAATCCCCACATCCTCAAGCAGTCAACCTTCACTCTTCTTCCATGACTGTGAGATTCCCTCTCTGACTGCAGGGGAGTTAGAAGACCCTCTAGGTGAGAAACCTGAACTTTTTGAAGAATCTATTGGGGAAGAAGTAGAATCCACTTCACTTACCCAAACTATTGCCGAAAATATGGACAATAAGGTTTTCTCTATCAGAGAGACCAATGAACATGCTATAGTGAAGAATATAAGCCCTACGATCCTTCAACACTTCCATGGCTTAACCTCTGAGGACCTTGACACCTTAATTTTTGAATTTTTTGTTGTATGTAGGACTTATGACTATGCCTCTGATGAGTAGAAGCTGAACTTATTCCCCTCTACCCTTAAAGATTCAACTTTGCGTTGGTTTATGGATCTGCCTATGGGTATCATCACTACCTAGGCCAAAATGAAACATGCCTTCAATAGAAAATATAGGTACTATTATAGGTCCAAAGAAACCAAGGAAGAAATCTTTAGGATGACTCTTGGACCTGATGAATCCCTAGTGGACTATGAGGAGATATTTCAACTCAGTTATAGGAGGACCAACTGTACCCTTGATCCTGATTCACTCAAGCTAGTTCTTCTCCGAGGGATCAGGGAGGTTATCCTTGACTAAAAATAGAGTAATTTGTCAAGTAAAAATTCCCTTGCAAGATCAGGGTAGCCCCTGGTGCTACTTGGGTTGACTTCAATGACAACTTCAAATCATCTTTCGATCAACAGAGCATTCATCTTAGTGCAAGACAAACCTCTGAGAGGTCTTGGGCTTAGATAGGGGTCTCAATCCATCCTTTCTTCATTTCTAACCTCCATCCACCTCTCCATGCCCTCAAGACATAATTTTCACTCTAAAAATCCTCTCAAAAACCCTCCTATAGCATTGTAGTCCCTCCTATAGCATTACAGGCCCTCCTATAGCAATACAAGACCTCATGTAGCAACCACCTATAGCAAGCCTGTAACACCACTTTTCTTCACTAGTTTTGATCCCCACTTCAAATTTAGCTCAGTCAAGATGAATAATGACCCCAATTTGTGATTTGACGATGAGGGGAAGCTCCTAGGCCACTCCAACCATTCCTTTTCCTCACTGCAAAACATAGTAGAATTAGTTTTTTAATCTCAAGTATGTTGCAAGTTAGGTTTTTGATTTTCAAGCAAATGTGAACTAGGTAGATGATACATGAAATTATGTTGGTGGTTTTATGAATTATGCAAGATAAAGTAGCTTCCTTTCTACAAGTTATTCCTTGTCCTTTCATGAATTGATTAAGTAGCATTTACAAGTTGAGGAAATGGCATTTTCACTTTCATAGCTAGAATTAGTTTTCAATTGTACTTTCATCAACAAGATTTCATTATAGTTCAGTAGGAGGAATGGTCTCTGAGCAATTTTATCTAATATCATGAATGATGGTGACATGAATAGAATCCAATCTATTGTGCATATATCATTGTCACCTCTAAGTTTGTACAAACCTTGGGTTGATAATTTCAACTGAGGAACCCTTGTGAATTGCAACACTCTTGGTGCAAGACCAGGGCTCACCGCTTTTTCACGTCATTTTCAGGGAGATGTCTAAGTAGATTTTGCTTTTGCTTGAGAAATGTTTTCTATTTTGTATACAAATTTTTAAAAAGTAAAAAAAATAAAAAAATTCACACCCAATAGGAGTAGGGATAATCAAGGAAAATTCTTACCAAAAATCCCCACATCCTCAAGCAGTCAACCTTCACTCTTCTTCCATGACTGTGAGATTCCCTCTCTGACTGCAGGGGAGTTAGAAGACCCTCTAGGTGAGAAACCTGAACTTTTTGAAGAATCTATTGGGGAAGAAGTAGAATCCACTTCACTTACCCAAACTATGGCCGAAAATATGGACAATAAGGTTTTCTCTATCAGAGATACCAATGAACATGCTATAGTGAAGAATATAAGCCCTACGATCCTTCAACACTTCCATGGCTTAACCTCTGAGGACCTTGACACCTTCATTTTTGAATTTTTTGTTGTATGTAGGACTTATGACTATGCCTCTGATGAGTAGAAGCTGAACTTATTCCCCTCTACCCTTAAAGATTCAACTTTGCGTTGGTTTATGGATCTGCCTATGGGTATCATCACTACCTAGGCCAAAATGAAACATGCCTTCAATAGAAAATATAGGTACTATTATAGGTCCAAAGAAACCAAGGAAGAAATCTTTAGGATGACTCTTGGACCTGATGAATCCCTAGTGGACTATGAGGAGATATTTCAACTCAGTTATAGGAGGACCAACTGTACCCTTGATCCTGATTCACTCAAGCTAGTTCTTCTCCTAGGGATCAGGGAGGTTATGTTGGAAACCATCAACATGATATATAGAGGATATATCTATCAATTATCCTATGATGACATCAAAACTGTATTCGAGAATCACTCTAGGGCTTCCAGGAAGAAAGGTAGGGATAGTCAAGGCTTGGTCACTTCCTCTCCCTCCACAATGTCCATCGAGAGTGAGATTCGGAACATGTTGGAGGATTTCAAGAGTGAAATGTTGCATACCGTTCCATTGCAAAGGGATACCAAGCAAGAGGAATCGGAAAGGGCACTAGCTATTTTCTGCCCTAGATGCACCAAAAGACATCCTAGGAATGAATGCCCATTGAATGCCATAGAAGTATGCCTAGTATGTGAAGAAAATAATGCAACAAACAAATGCCCTTATTTTCCAATACTAAAATTTTTATAATAAGGGGCTGAAGGTGGGTCAGAGAAACTTACTTCATTAATCAAAGAAGACCTCAAGGGCCTCAACCATATCAACAAGACATGCAAGGTGCACACTTATTACAATCCAAATTAGAATGCACGTTTGCAACCTTGGTACTATTCCAATCATCCATCATGGTCCAAATGTCCTTCTTGGCTTTATGCTCCTCCATATCCTCCTCAACCTGTTAACCATCCTTTTCAGCCATATCCACCCCAATCTTCTCAATGGGGCAACCCATCACAAGGATGGAGGCCTCAAGTCAACTAGCTTCCTTCTTTATTGTCTCCACCCTAACCTCAACCACAACTCACTCATCCTACTCCACCTAAGAAGCCTCAAATTCCTGCTACACCCAATTTGAACCCGAAAAATAAGAAAGCACAATAGGTCTAAAGTGGAGAGACATCATATCCTACTTATGCTGTGGAAATTCAGGAGATCAACCTTCGGTCTAGGAGAGTTCTCCCAAATAATCACCCACCCTCTCCACCTAAAGAGCTTGAAAAAGACAAGGAAGAGAGTGCCACTCAAGTCAATCCACCTCCTTTTCCTGAGAGGTTGATCCATCCTAGCTAGCACACCCTAGAAGAGGTTGAATTTTTGAGAGAATTGAAGAATTTGTGTGTTAAGATACCCCTTCTCTAGGCCATTAAATATGTTCCCCTCCATAATACAATTATCAAGGAGAAACATTTCAAAAATCCAGAGAGAATAAAAAAGGACACCCCCACTATAAATGTTGTTGGCAACTATCTGATTTGATAATTTGGAGGGTGATCTTCCTGAAATATTTAGACCTTGGAATCCTAGTAGTGGATGTGCACATTGATGGCCTTATAGTCCATAATACCTTGATTGATCTTGGGGCTGAAATCAACGTGATAAATAAGGAAACCATGCTAAAGCTAAATATCCAAGGGGCTTTGAGGAAAACCACCACAGTGGTGTAGCTTGCAAACAGGTCTACAATAGCTCCTGAGGGAATTGTTGAAGATGTTATGGTCTCCATTGACTTTTGGGAGTATCCTACCGATTTCATGGTTCTCCAGCCCAAAACCAAGTTTAATGGCTTTCCTCTCATCATAGGAAGATCGTGGTTGGCCACTGTTGATTCCTACATTAGTTATAGGGCTGGGAAAATGACCAGTAAGAATGGACATTTATCAAAACAATGGGTATTGTATCCTCCTACTCAGCCTTCTATTGAACATGACTTACACTTGTGATTAGAAGAGGAGGAAGAGGACAAATTTTATCACACTACCCCCTACCCAATCTGCACTCTAGATACTATTACAGAAGGGGGGCATCCTGATGAAGATGACTTCATTGATCATATCCTTTAGAACCAACCTCCCACTCCCATACCAATTGATGATTTTATGAAAGAATCTAGGAGTAGTCTTTAGACTGAATTATGCCCTATTGAATCAATTCCATAACATGTCAATATTGTAGAGTTTTGCCCATCCAGAACCTTAAAATATCAACCCTTCTCTCTCAGCCAAGAAGGAAGAATAGTTCTGCAATGTGTCGAGGTAGCACTTGGATGCATTTATATGGGATTATAAGGAAATGAAAGGTGTGCATCCCTTAGTATGTACTCATCATATTTACATCAAGGAGGGATGCAAGCTTGTGCACCAACCCCAGAGAAGGATGAACCCATATCTTAAGGAAAATTTGAAAGAATAACTACAAAAGATACTAGATGCAGGGTTCATATACCCCATTTCAGATAGTGAGTGGGTGTGGCCTCTTGTTTCGATTCCTAGGAAGAATGGGAAGTGGAGAATCTATGTTGATTACCGAGAGCTTAACAAGGCTACAAAGGAGGACCGTTTTCCTTTACCCTTCAATGGCCAAGTCCTAGATGACCTTTCAAGGAAAAAATTATTCTCCTTCTTGGATGGATTTAATGGATACAACCAAATCCAGATTAGCCCTGAAGACCAAGGTAAACAACATTTATATTTTCTTGGGGTACCTTTACTTATAGTTCTTCCATTCAGTTTGTGCAATGCCCTTGCTACTTTCCAAGGCGTAATTTTGAGTAGTTTTGTTGAACTTATTCATGGCTCTGCTGAAATATACATGGATGATTTCACTCCTTATGGATGTGACTTCCATGAAGCTCTCTCCAATCTATGCAAGGTTTTGAAGAAATGTATTGAAATGAATCTCCCATTAAGTCGTGAGAAATGTGAATTCTTGATTAATCAAGGGATTGTCCTTGGCCGTTCCATATCCAAGGAGGGGATACAAATTGACCCAAACAAGATTGGCATCATCAAAACGGTCCTTACCCCTCAAAATAAAAGATACATGAGGATTTTCTTAGGATTAGCTAGGTATTATAGGACATTCATCAAATACTTTAGTAAAGTGGCTTCAAGGATTTTTTTGGATTATTAGCCAAGAATTCATATTTTTGTTAGATGAACAACTGACAAGAGGCCCTTGAAGTGTTGAAAGAAAAATTGACCACTACACCCATCCTTAGGGCTCCCAACTGGGCATTGCCTTTCCTTATCCATACTTATGCATCAGATAAAGTTGTGGGGGGAGCCTTATGACAAGTAGAAAATAAATTTCCTTATGCTATCTATTTCATTAGTAAGAATTTGTCAAAAGCTGAGTTGAATGACATTGTCGCTGAAAAAGAACTCTTAGTTGTAGTACATTCTTTAAACAAATTTAGGCATTATATCACTAGGTATCAATTTTTTTTCATATTAACCATGCAACCATTAAATATTTGATGAATAAGACTAATTTCAATGCCAGGGTAATTAGATGGTTTTCATTATTACAACAATTTTATTTGAATATTATTGACAAACCAGGGAAATAAAATATGGTTTCATAATTTTTGTCCATGATAACCTTGCCTACAGGTAATGAGGAGATGGTGGATGATAAAACTCTAGATGAAAAACTCTTTTCCATCTCATTTCTTTCTCCTTGGTTTGATGACATAGCCAACTACCTAGTTACTAGGAGGTTCCCTCCTAATCTATCATTCAAAGAGAAAAGAAAGATTATAAGGAAAATCTCTCCTTTCACTTGGACTGGGGGCAATATTTTCAGATTAGGACTAGATTAGATCTTAAGGAGATGTGTGAGAGAAGAAGAAGTATTTGACATCCTCTCATAATGTCATGATGGACCTTGTGGGGGTCATTTTTCTACTAATAGGAAAACCTTTAACTTTTACAGGCTAGTTACTATTGGCCCACTTTACATCAAGATGCAAGGAGATACACTAATAGGTGCGATCAGTGCCAAAATATGGGAACACCCACACCTAGGGATGAAATGGCCCTACAACCTCAATTGGAATTAGAGTAATTTGACAAGTGGGGCATGGATTTTATTGGGCCAATTGATCTACCATAAGGACAAAAGAGTTACATCATTGTGTGCACTGATTACTTGATAAAGTGGACTGAGGCAAAGGAAGTCAAAGAAGAAACTAAGCAAAAAGTGGTTGATTTTTGAAGAGAACACATCTTCTACAAGTTTGGGTATCCAAGGGAGGTAGTCACCTATCAAGGAGCACAATTCACATTAAATCTGATTGAATATATCATGAGGCAACACCATAACAAGCACAAGACCTCCACTACTTATCACCCTCAAGCAAATGGGAAAGTAGAGGTCACAAGAAGAGCATTGGAGAGCATCCTCACCAAGGTTGTCAGCAAAAACAAGAAATATAGGGAAGAAAGACTAGTAGAGGTCACTTGGGCCTATAACACCATTGAGTTCACTCCATATGACTTGGTTTATGGGAAGAAGGATTTTCTTTGTACTGATTTTGAATATAACACTTTGAGGATGAAAACACATTTCGACTTAGACTTCACCACAACACAGCAAGAAAGGTTGCTCCTACTTAACGACTTAGATGAGTTCAAGATGTAAGTTATGCTACACACTAAAGTCATACAAGTGTAAAGAAAGGTCTAACATGACAACCATATCAGGTAAAAGAATTTTCAAGAAGGCGATTGGGCCCTGTTATATGATTCTAGGTTCAAAGATTTCAAAGGGAAGCTAATGACAAGATGGCTGGGTCCATACTTGGTAGAAAAGTGTCATGAAAATGGATTTGTCCATATCTGAACCATTGATGAGGAAGGAATTCACATACTTGTAAATGGTTATAGGTTGAAGTTATATAGAAGACCCATGTCCAAGGAAGAATTTAGCAGTTTAGTCAACATAAAATTAAATTTGATTGGGAGTTTCATAGCTTCGAGTCCACAACATTTCTATAAATTTGAAAAATAAATAATAATAAAAAGTTCTAGATTAAAACATCTATGAGGCATCTAAGGCCAACTCCAGGGTTGAAAATCTTTCTAAGGCAGCCGAGGAGAAAAAAAAGAGAAGAAAAAAAATAAAGATCCATGGGTGAAAGCCTCCTTTGAGGCACCTAGGTCGGGCATACAGGTTCAAAAAATCCATAGAGGCTACCTGCTTGTCTAACAAAAAAAAAATGAAAAAAGAGAAGAAAAAAAAGAGGAAAAGAGGAACACAATGAAGAAGCTTACACCATGCCTACTAACCTTTTTCTTCTTTTGTAGGATTACACACAGTGGCAAATTTCATGGCTATAGGACAAAACCCACAACCTCTCATCCATCCTTCCATCCATACACCTCATCTCCATACTCTTCACCATCCAATCAACAAGAAATTCAAATTTCACCCCCTCATAGTGATGCTACTAGAAGGATTTGTATTGCTACAGGAGGTCTTGTAATGCTACAGTAGGAGCTTTTGAAGCTATAAGAGGAGGATCCAATGAGGAGAATAGACCAAAATACCATGGTGCCTCTAATAAATGGTAAAGAGGGTGCTCCAACTATTTACTCATCATCCATCCATCACCCATCTACTCCATTTCACCAAAATTTGCTAAAATTTTCCACTTTGTCCTACCTCTAAGAAACAAACGCAGAAGCCATTTTTTTCTATTTCTCCAATGTCTGCACTACCCCCTCATGATGCTAACCCTATCCTCATGGCTAGTCATCATCTCCCTCAACACAATCATGCAAACTGAAGATTTTAAGGGAGGATCAAAAGACTGCTACAGGAAGAAAACTCCTCCCCTAGTAGCCTATGCAGTCACAATAAAGTTCATTAATATTTTTTCCCACCACCCAAAGGCATGATGGAGGCTTGTCTACAACCAAAGAGGGAAACATCACCCTCAAGAAGGCTTTCCACCAGCAACAACAACTTGGACTTCAGAAAGGCACCTGCACACACACAAATAAATCGAAACTCAAGGTATCATCAAGAATGAAGACATGCACAAGAAACAAGTCAAAGAGTCAACTCCCTTAATCATAATGATTAATGTCCCAGCTTCAGCATGAAACCATCTGCAGCAATTCAATCCAGAGGTAGGCTCAAGTATGGAAACCCTCACCTTTTATCTATGCATAAAATGACTAAAATGTGTAATGGTCGAGATAGGTGTTTTAATAAGCTGGAGGTGGCCTGTGAACTTGACCACCCTCAAATAGTAAACTTAAGTTTGAGTTAAGTCACCCATGCAACATGGAGATGTCAACCCAAAATGAGGTGGTGTCCTCAAAGAGTGGGGTGATAATCATGAGGAGAGAGAAATGGTTACAAGGAGTGGGGATAACGGTCCAAATGAGGAAGCTCATGTTAATACCATGTCACTAGAGTGCTCCAAGATTTTAACCCAAAGAGGATACTATGTATTGGGCTTCACTTCATTTTCACGATCACTCATTCCAAAAATAGTTGGAGGAAGGACAAGTTATTGTAGCATACCACCTAGGGTGCCATCAAGAAGTTTTGAGCCTTGTCTACAAGTGCTACAGGAGGAAGCTACTGACAGGCTTGCAAGTTCTAGAGGAGGGCCAAGAGGGGCTACAGGAGGAATTGGAAGGTGGAAAAGGATCCACAGTGGCTTGAAATTTTCTCAAAACCATCATGCACACACATAATTGTTCTAACAAGAAGTAAGTGACACCCTCCTTCCTTATTTCTACATTCATTTACATGAGAAGTATGCTTGAAATTAAGAGCCTGTAATAGTCAATTGAATAGTAGGAGGTCTTTTTGAAACTTTTTGTGGTTAGAATAAGAGAAAATTAGTTTGTTTGATATCAATTCTAGCACTCTTATCCATCACTACTACAAAGAAAATTAACATTGTTTCACCACTAAGATTATTTAAAAAAAAATGAATTCCACACCTAAAAAACAACAAGGAGGAATAGTAGAAGAAATGGGGGCAGGGTTTAACAAAAGAGAACCCTCAGGCACTAAGAGGATTCACGTATACCCTCCTATAGTGGACATGTTTAGAAGACAACAATGGTTGGGTTTCTTTGATTTGTTAAAGGGGTACAGATCATGATCTTTCTCATGAATTTTCCATGGAATTACATTCTCTGAAGATGAAGACAATGCCACTACTCTTGTTAGAGGGTTGGCTATCTCTCTCAGTCCTAAAAGCATAAACAGAGTGACCAACTTACCCCTAGGAATTAGGTGGAGCATAGAAGACAAGGAAGTGAGTGTCACAACTAGGAAAAACTTCTTCATTTCAAAAGAGAATCTTGTAGAAGATAATAATGTATTAAGAAGAGAAATTCTACCTTACCCTTGGGATGAGGTATCCTACCATATCCTCAAGTATATATATTGTGAAGGGAGATTGAGCGTGGTTTATGCCTACCACTTCGAATTGCTCCATGAGCTGAGATTCAAGGAAGAATTGCCTCTCCCTCAAAGACTTAGTGTTCCCCATTTCCTCCTACAGTCAATCATGGAGATGATTCAGAAGGTGAGGGAAAGAAAGCACCAACACTTAGCTTACCATGGCCTCATCAAGTTAATAGTGATGGATTCTTTGAGCCACTTGAGGATCCCTGTCCTATGGAATAAATTTGTGTACATGGATAGGGAGAGTTTCATAGAAACCCAAGCCATCACACTTGGAGAGACACCAGCCTCTAGCATTGGAGGTAAATAAGGCAAAATAGAAGAAGAAGAAGTAGCAAAAATAAAGGAGAAAGAAGCAGAAAAACAAAAGAAGAGGAGAGAAAAACAAAAGGAAAAACTGCAAGAGAGATAGAGGAAGTGTTAAAAAATTATATATTACGAAGCAATGGAACACATAAAATATTGCAGAAATATAAACACAGAAAACACATAAAACAAGAGAGACAAATATACGTGGTTCACCCAGTTTGGGCTATGTCCACCCCGAACAGCCAGTCCTTCATTTCTATTATCCAGCAAAATGAAGAGACACAACCTACAACAAATCCGCTGTAATATCCTCTGTTTTCTCTCACAGTCTCACCTCTCTGTTTCTCGCTCACACACAAAAATACACATCTATTACACAGCCTCAAATATAATGACCTCATACAAAGAGAGGGATTTCCTTCTAGGGCAAAAAATCCTAAACTAAACATAAGTTCTACTGTTAGATCATCCACCTAATGAACGGCCCAGATTGACTAGAAATTACTATACTTTTACAAGGCAAATTTACATCTGTTTTTAGCTTCGGGGGCGCTGCCCCCGAGCCCCTGCCGGGGGACCGCTGGCCCCCGGACCCCCCAGCTGGGGGGGATTGGCCCCCCCGGATCCCCGCGGGGGGGACAAGTCCCCCCCGCATGGAGGGGTGTACAAACTTCTTGGGGTATACATCCGGCTGAAACAAAGACCTCTGAACAATCATGCTCCACACGCAAAAATCTCCCACTTGGAGAATGATTGTAGCAACTCCATCACTGCTTCATTTGTTGGACAATGACTCCTCTTTTGGACCTCACTGTTTCTCATCTTCATCGTCATCCTTGAATACCAATTGAAACTAAGCATGTTCTCAGTTTCTCCCTAGTTACAACTTTTGTTAGCATATCTGCAGGATTCTGGCTAGTGTGTATCTTTTCCAGCTTCAACTATCCATCTTCCAACACTGATCGTATGAAATGGTACTTGAGCTATATGTGTTTAGTCTTGGAATGAAATGTTGATTTCTTTACAAGATGAATGGCACTTTGGATATCATTGTATAATGTGCCCTTATCATGCTCCTTACCCAATTTACCCATAAACATTTGTAACCAAATCATTTCTTTACTAGCCTCTGTAGCAGGAACATAATCTGCTTCTGTTGTTGAAAGTGCAACAACACTTTGGATTTTTGAAACCCAACTAATAGTGGTTCCTCCAATAGTAAATACATGTCTTGTAGTGCTCCTCCTGTTATCTTTGTCACCTGCCATATCTGCATCAACATATCCCAGTAGGGAAATGTTTGAACCACCAAAGCATAATTCTTGATTTGTGGTACCTTTCAAATATCTGAAAATCCATTTCACTGCCATCCAATGTTCCTTTCCTGGATTGTTCATGTACTTGCTTACAACTCCCACTGCATGTGCAATATCAGGCCTTGTGCAAACCATTGCATACATTAAGCTTCCAACTGCTGATGCATATGGAACTTTAGACATATAATCCATGTCTTCTTGGGTCTTTGGCCACATTTCCTTGCTAAGTTTGAAATGGCTAGCAAAAGGTGTACTAACTGGTTTTGCATTGTGCATGTTAAATCTTTTCAACACCTTTTGTATGTACTCATTCTGAGAAAATGTTAATTTACGAATTTTCCTGTCTCTAGTTATTCTCATACCAAGGATTTGTTTTGCAGCTCCCAAATCCTTCATTGCAAATGAATTTTCCAATTTTCTTTCGAGCACATTTATTTCCTGCATGTTATATCCTGCAACAAGCATGTCATCAACATACAATAACAATATAATATAGCTGCCATCATTTTGCTTTTTCAGATAAACACAATGATCAGAGTGACATCTAGTATAACCTTGTTCAGACATAAACTTGTCAAATTTTAGATACCACTGCCTTGGAGCCTATTTTAAGCCATACAAGCTCTTCTTCAACCTGCACACAAGTTTCTCCTTCCCTTTCACTTCATATCCTTGTGGCTGCTGCATATATAACTCTTCCTCCAAATCCCCATGGAGAAAGGCTGTCTTTACATCTAACTGCTCAAGATGCAAATCTTCAGCTGCTACAAGACTCAAAATAGTTCTGATTGAAGTCATTTTAACAACAGGAGAAAATATTTCATCAAAATCAATACCTTTCTTCTGTGCAAACCCCTTCACCACAAGTCTAGCTTTGTACCTCTGTTTTCCTCCATCTTCTTCCTTCAACCTGTAAACCCATTTATTCTTCAATGTAGTTTTTCCTGTAGGAAACCTGACTAAATCCCAAGTCTGGTTATGCATTAAGGAGTCCATCTCTTCTTCCATGGCTACCTCCCACTTCTTCCTGCTTTCAACCTGCATTGCTTCTTCATAACATTCGGGTTCACCGGAATCAGTCAACAATAAATAATATAATGAAGGAGAGTATCGTTCAGGGGGTCTACTTATCCTGGTAGATCTTCTAACACCACTTTCAGGTGTTTGGGGTGCCTGTTGTAGTTGTGATGGTTGCTGTTGTTGTGGTTGTTGATTATTATTTTTTCAGGCACCTTTACCTTTTCAACGATTTCATCAAGAATTGCATATTCCTTGTTTTCCTTTTCTTGTTCCTTTTCCTGCAACTGATTCTTATACAAGACCTTTTCATTGAATATTACATCTCTGCTCCTAATGATTTTGTGATTTTCATAATCATATAGGCGATAACCAAATCATTAACACCATATCCAATAAAGGTACATTTCTTTGACTTTGCTTCAAGCTTTGTTCTATTTTCTTTATCAATATGGACAAAGGCCTCACAACCAAAAGGCTTTAAAAAAGAGTAGTTTACCTTTTACCTGTCCATGCTTCCTCTAGAACACCACCATCCAAGGAACTTGAAGGCCCTCTGTTTATTAGATAAACAGCAGTATCTACAGCATCTGCCCAAAACTGTAAAGGCAATCCTGCATGCAATCTCATGCACCTTGCACGCTCCATGATTGTCCTGTTCATCCTTTCTGGCACACCATTTTCTTGTGGTGTTCTTGGAACTGTCTTCTCTCTGCGAATTCCATGCTCTGAACAGTACCTATCAAACTCTTTGCTGCAATATTCACCTCCATTGTCTGATCTAAGACACTTCAATTTCTTTCCTGTCTCAATCTCAACCAAGGCTTTCCATCTCTTGAAAGTATCAAATACATCAGATTTATTCTTAATACAATAAATCCAAGTTTTTCTAGTTGCATCATCAATAAAAGTAACATAATAACGAGAGCCACCGAGAGATGATACCTGAGCAGGTCCCCATACATCTGTATGCACAAGCTCTAATTTTTCATTCTTCTTTTCTTTCCCAACTCTGAGAAATCTGACTCTCTTCTGTTTTCCATAAATGCAATTCTCACAGAAGTCCAAATCAACATTCTTCAAACCCGGCAACAAATTCCTTGAGTGAAGAATCTTCATCCCTTTTTCACTCATGTGTCCAAGCCTATGATGCCATAATGCTGCATCTGCTCCTTTGGAAGTTAAAGCATTAACAGAGTTAGAAATACCATTGCATAAATACAATGTACCAACCTTTTCGCCTTTTGCTATTACAGGGCTCCTTTGGTGACCTTCCAAGCTTTATCTGTGAAAGTTGTCACACAACCTTCACCGCCTAACTGCCCTGTTGAAATCAAATTTTTCTTTAGATCTGGAACATGCCTTACCTCCTTTAGTAGCCATTGGTTTCCATTTTTGTGTTTTACAAGAACCTTACCTATTCCAACAATTTCACAGGGTTTATCATCACCCAAATGAACTTGTCCAAAATCTCCTTGAACATAGTCATGAAAGTATTTCTTATCAGGTGGGGCATGGAATGAGGCCCCTGAATCTACCACCCAGGAATCAGTAATATTTTCGAAAGAAAGAATCAAAGCATCTTGTAACACCTCACCTGTCACATTTGCTTCATGATTGTTTTCTTGCTGTGAATCTCCTTCTTTTCCATTCCGAGATCTACAGTCTTTCTTTAGGTGTCCTTTCTTTCCGCATTTCTAGCACACTATCCCCGATCCAGACTTGGATCTGCCTTTCCTTGATTTACTGCGATATCCTGAGCTCTTTCCTCTTTCCATTCTTCTTCCTCTAGACTCTGCACTCAATGCATTTCCCGATGTCTCACCGGAGCTTTTCCGTCGCATTTCCTCGCTAAGGATAGCACCGACAACATCATCAAACTTTAAAATACTAGATCCAAAAACGGAGTTACTAATGGCCATTACCAAACCATTCCAACTTTCTGGTAATGAGCATAAGAATAACAGAGCTCTAACTTCATCATCAAAGTTTACCCCTAAAGAACATAACTGACTTGTAACCGTATTAAAATCATTTAAATGATCTGCAACAAATCCACCTTCCGACATCTTCATATTAAATAACCGTTTCATAAGAAATACCTTGTTTGAGGTTGAGGTTTTTTCATATAGTTTCTTCAACGTCTTAATCAAACCCTCTGCCGTTGTTTCCTTCGAAATGTTCAAGGCGACCGACGCTGCAAGGCACAACCGTATTGTTCCGAGTGCCTTTCTATAGAGAAGGTTCCATTCTTCATCTTTCATACCCATCGACATCTTTGCTTTTCCACCCAATGGTAGGTATAGATCATTTTGATACAGATAATCTTCCATCTGCATCTTCCACAATGAGAAGTTTTGGCCGTTAAATTTCTCGACCCTAAACTTACCATCTTCCACCATTGCTCCCACTCGAACAAGGAACCCTTCTTTCCTGCGAGTTTATCAACCAAATAGACCTTCGGCTCTAATACCAGTTGTTAGAAAATTATATATTACGGAGCAATGGAACACATAAAATATTGTAGAAATATAAACACAGAAAATGCATAAAACAAGAGAGACACAGATATACGTGGTTCACCCAGTTTGGGCTACGTCCACCCCGAATAGCCAATCCTTCCTTTCTATTATCCAGCAAAATGAAGAGACACAACCTACATCAAATCCATTGTAATATCCTCTGTTTTCTCTCACAGTCTCACCTCTCTGTTTCTCGCTCACACAAAAAAATACACATCTATTACGCAGCCTCAAATACAATGCCCTCATACAAAGAGAGGGGTCGCCTTCTAGGGCAAAAAAACCTAAACTAAACATAAGTTCTACCGTCAGATCATCCGACTAATGAAGGGCCCAGATAGACTAGAAATTACTATACTTTTACAAGGAAAATTTACATCTTTTTTTAGCTTCGGGGGCACTGCCCCCGAGCCCCCACCGGGGGACCGCTGGCCCCTGGACCCCCCAGCCGGGGGGGATCGGACCCCCGCGGGGGGGACAAGTCTCCCTCGTGTGGAGGGGTGTACAAATTTCCTGGGTTATACATCCGGTTGAAACAAAGACCTCTAAACAATCATGCTCCACACACAATAGGAAGGAGAAGCATCAATCAAAGGATAAGAAGAGGAGAAGCAAGTAGAAGAGAGAGTAATCCCTGAGGAGACTTCTAAGTCCCAAGGAGAAGAGGAACAACCATATCAAATAATTCTCTCGAGGGGATACTGAACAAGAAGTAGACGCAACATTAGCTACATTGGGCACTTATGTCAAGACAAAGAGTAAGCAATCAAGACAAGGTCCCATATATTTCAGAACAAGGAAGAGCACCAAAATTAGACAAGGAAAAACACAAGCTCCTACAAAGGTCCCTATCATTATTGATTAATCACTAGGTAAAAAGGAATAAATAGGACCCAGTGAAGGAAATATTGAGGAGGTCACTCCTCCTAAAACCAAAACCATGTCACCCGTAGCATCTATGGGCAGGCCCACCACTAGGTCAGTGAAATTTAAGAAGCCAAGGACAAAAGATGCCTTCAAGAAAGAATAATAGGAAAGCTACATGAGAGACAGGGTTTTCTATAGGAGGGGTAGAGTTTGCTACATGAAGAACAGGGGAAGCTATAGGAGCACAAAAAATATCTACCAAATGAAACGACCACCTCAAAGTCAATTGGAAAAGACCTAAAAGAGATCCAGGAGCCTAACCCATAACCTAGCTTGGGATCCTACTACATATTTGTTGGAGGAAGGGCTATCCCTGAAAAATTTGCAATACCACTACTATATGAGCTGGAGAGAGAGAGAGGCAGAATCCACAGGTGGATGAAAATTGACAAATCCAAGAATTTGGAAGATGTGGGCCTCATGGAGGGGAAAGTCATTGAAATGAGTAAGGAATTAAATGATTTGAGACTGAGGGAGTCTGTTATGAAGGAGAAGCTATAAGCAGAAAACACAAGGTTGAGAGAGAGGTTGAAGGAGAAAAAAACACAACTTTCCACCATGGCAAGCCTCTCTATAGAAGCCCTATAATGTAGGAAACCATCAAAGCCTTATTCTCTCTTCCTCAAAGAATAATAGATGCAGTTCCAAATAAAAACTCTAACACAATATGGGTCTCTACCTTTTCAAGACTACAGACAAGTTTATTGAGTTTTGTAGCCAAACTGGTATGGAAAGTAGGGAAAAGTTAGTTGAGTTCTATATGCATAATTTCACTTTGAAAAATCTCAATTTTTTGGATCCCAATTCAAGATTGGGAGATATGCAGCTAATGGATTTAGCATATTGGTTGACTCATGAGGAGACAAGGGTTGAGGAGGTGAAAAAGGTAATGACAAAGGAAGAGAAGAAATCCTTGTGTATCAAAGCATAACTAGTTAGACCTAAGGTTGTCGTCAATAATCATAATCTCATCTCCAATGATGTTACTTTAGCACCCAAATGTAGAAATTTTGAATAATATGACACTTATTCACAGAGATTATCCTGATTATACACTATTTTTGAAATCATGCATAATACATAACCTCCTCTACGTTGATCATCAATTTTGCAGTATTAAGAAAAAATCGCATGCGCACATTGAAGCATCAATCACACATATCAACACAGTATGTACCCGGGGAAAGCATAAAGCTGAAAATCCCCAACTATCTGTATATTATATTGATTGAGAACATGTAACAATACATAGTACAATACTCCTCACAAGTACTCAGTACTATCTCCACCTGTTCCACACAAACTAGCTCAGATCTGAATCAATCACAGGTTCAAATCTCCTTCGTTGCTTGCCTGCCTCCACTACGCAATCCTGCATGAAAGTACTGATGAATTGATGATCCAAATTTTTATTTCCCTTGGATATACCATGCAATCCTCATTGGCAATACTCAATCCATTGATTGTGCAAATCACATGCACAACTATAGTCACAACTAACAGTTGTCTTGCCCTTTCACTCACCTCTAACACTTGTCTCCACTGAATTGTCCATGCACTAAGTTCACTAATGTATTCTTTAGTTGATTTATGAGTTAATAATTAGTGAATTAATTAATAAATAATTCACATCACTCATCACTAGTGTATTTGTTAGTTAGACTAAATACAACTAGTTCAACTAAGTCAAACTGAACACAACTCCATCAACTCCTGATCCAACTCCATAGAACTCAATCACTGAAGTCCTAACTGAAGTCCTGCATGCAATAGCTTAAGTAACCCATAAGAAACATGTATTTCCTTTTGGCAGTTGCATGTGCCACATCCGTAGCTCAAATTGAAGTGCTCCAAGAGAATAAGATAATGTTTATAGTCCAAATATTATTAAGAGCTAATAATATTCGATTGTTCTATATTTAGATTGGCAGTATAAAAATAGACTCCACCCATATGTCTAAAAATAGAAGTCCATCTATTTTTACCAACATGACCAATCATCCATAAATAGAATCCTGCAACTCATAGACCATGATCCATATGTCTAAAAATAGACATAGTCTAAAAATAGACTTTGTGCCAAAAATAGCCTACGGGAACACTTAGTGAAGGCGACTTCTTTTCACTAAGCTCCATTATCTTGTTGCATTTTCAACACTCCCTCTCAACAAGATATGGATTATCTGCAACCCCTATCCTGTAACTCTGGAATGTTCTGCATGCAACACATCTACCCAGT
>APFE030015511.1:147171-167426 GCA_000404065.3 Pinus taeda | reverse complement strand
ATTTGTATGCCATAGTACCAATCTTTTGCACGGCCTTGTATGGACCATAATACTTTGGTGATAATTTATTATCCTTCTTAGCTTGCTTGAGGGACATTTGCTTATATGGTTGTAGCCGTAGGAATACCCAATCACCTACATCAAAACTTCTTTCGCTGCGATGTTGATCTGCTGTTGTTTCATTCTATTTTGTGCCAACACGAGGTTATCCTTTAAGAGTTGGAGGACTTGTTGTTGATGTTCGATGTGATGTTCCACTGCTTGAACCTTAGAATTTTCTTTTCTCTTAAATATGATATGATGGATGGTGGTTGATATCCCTAAAGTGCCATAAATGGGGTCATTTTTTTTGCTGTATGGAAGGAAGTGTTATACCACCATTTAGCCAGAGGCAACCATTTGACCCATTGTGTCTGTTTATCAGATACAAAGCAACGAAGATATCCTTCCCAACATTTGTTTACTATCTCAGTTTTCCCATCAGATTGAGGATGATAAGATGATCTATGAGCTAATTGAGTACCAAGACAAGAAAATAATTATGTCCAAAAATTTCCAGTGAAAATGGGATCTCTGTCACTTACAATAATCTTTGGGTTTCCATGTAGCTTTTGAATTGTTTCCATAAATGCAGTAGAAACTGTACTAGCTTTAAATGGATGTGATAATGCACAAAAGTGTGCATACTTGGTAAGTCTGTCAACTACCACCATGATGACACTCTTTCCCTCAGACTTGGGTAAACCTGTGATAAAATCCATTGAAACCTCCTCCCAACATGGCTTGGAATGGATAAAGGTTGTAATAGACCTGGTGTCTTAATTGTTTCAACTTTATTTTGTTGGCAAACCAAACATTCCGCTACAAACTTTTGAATATCTGATTTAAGGCCATCCCAAAAAAAAACCTTCTTAACCCTGTGGTAAGTTTTTAAAAAGAGTGCCCTCCTAAGGGAGAAGTGTGCAATTCCATAAGAATCTTTTGTTTTAGCTTGGAATTCTTACAGAGGTATAAGCGATCTTTGTACCATAACGAATCATTTTTCCAGCTAAATGTATCCGACGCACTGGAATCTTGTTGTAACTTTCGAATAAGTGCCCACACTTCTTCGTCATTCTTCCATTCCTCTCTTGCTTCGTTTATCCAATCTGGTTGGATAATAGAAATGGCGCACAACAATGCTTCCACATCCTCATCCTTTCTTGAGAGTGCATCTGCCACCACATTTTGCTTCCCTTTTTTGTAGATGATTTCAAAGTCTTAACCCAACATCTTTGTGACCCACTTTTGTTGCTCTTAAGAGGATAATCTTTGTTCTAAAAAGTATTTAAGGATATCATGATCCGTTTTTACCTTGAAGTGTCTTCTCATGAGTGGTAGAGCCTACTTGTGTGATAGAGCCTACCTTATCATGAGTGCCCTAGATAGTACCTTGTTGTCACTTGGCACCCATGCTGATTCATTTTCCTTAGGCTTGGGAGTCCTCTTTAGTCCCACCATGACTTGTGCATTGAAGACTCATTCCTCTTTTCTTCTTTGCTTCGTTCTGGCCTTATACCCTAGAGGCTCCTTCTTATTATGTTGTACTACTACATTGCACATTGACTGTTTGCACCTTTTGGCCTTTAGCTGGCTTCACTTGGAATCATTTTTAAGCTAACTTCTAACCAAGTAATCTGCAAAATGAAACCTTCACTCCCTTAACTTCTGCAACTTGACACACTATGACCCGTGGAAGGAACATACCATTGAGTGTCTTTGACTAGTTTTCACCTCCCTACGTTGAGCATAGGATTATTCCAATCCCAGGGACTAGATCATATACTTCATCGACAATCATTCTTTCAACTGTATTATAGCATTCTTTTTTCTTTTTCAAGCTTAATGAAAAAGACAAAAAAAATTATATATTCCAGAAAGAGTGAGAACGAGACAATATTTCTATTTATTGTTAGTAGCTAGACTCATGTTGCCCTTGAACAAAGCACTCAAACACAGTGTCTCCTTTGTTTGGGTGGGATTTAGCTTGACTTAGGTATGCCTTAACTTTGTTATTGAGTCAGTCCTCCTCTGATTGGTTATCTCTTTCGATCATATGGAGAGTTCCTTCATGCCTCTTGCGTGACGAGCTTATACAAAGTTATCATATGCTGCCACAAAGCCATCATTTGAGTCGTGCTTTTGTTCAAGGGAGGTAAGCCTGAGTCGGCCTCTCTGCAGTGTCTCTTGACTCATTTTTTAGTCGACCATTCCTGATTGTCAGTACATTATTTCGTATCACATAAGTTATATTTCTCCTTGACTCGTGCCGGTTTGAGAAGGTCCCCATTGACTTCTTGCTAGCTGGTCTTGTCCTTATTGATGATGACACCTTGCTCTGAGGATAGCCCTATAGACACACCCTAGCGCTATTTTATTTATTGATAAGTCACCTTGTGCTCAACATCGATCGATATCATGGGTCTTTGACTGAGTGGTTTTCCTTGTGTTCGACGCCAACTTACATTATCACACATTAAGATTTATGCAGTACCTTGGTTTCCATTTGACCCTATTGGTGGATACCTCACCTCTGTGTTAGCTTTCATTATTGGTTGGTTCAGAGGGTTTCTGTGCACTAGCTACATCTTGTGTATGCTGGAAACATGCTTCGGTTGGGTTACTACATCTTTTTCATCTGATTCCTTCTAGATTATTGGCCTATGGGTTACACTCGTGCTAGATTGATGGACGATGCTTTAATGCCTTCCCTCTACAAGATCTTTCCCTATCGACTACGACTCATTGCTTTGGGGCAAAGTCTAGAGTCCATTTGGTAGTACCTTGGGGTTTGTAGTCATCATTGGAAAATCCTTCGCTATCAATAGTGGGAAACCATCATTGTCTCCTGATCAATAGATTCTTCCAAGTGTTCAAGTTCAGATCATTTATTTTCACCTTTTAGATTGTACTGGGGTACCTTGACTCTCATTATCATTATTAGTGAGTGGTCTCACATTTGTTAATGGTATACATCAATGACTAGTAACCAAACGATTTCTCACATGGTTGACTTCAGCTCATTCATTCCCATTATGTATAAATGTACCACAGTGGTCAGTGAAGACCACAGGTTGCATCAACATTCATTGGTTCACTTGACAATTTCTCCTATTACTGCTAGTTGATACCATTCCACCTTATATGTTGCAGTCATTCATGGCAACATTTTATATGTTGACACCTAAGTTTGCAATGTAGTATCATCTTATTCCATAATGTTCATTTGGTACTATTGGGATCAGTTTTTGACAACGGTGATCAGCTTCATCTTTCATCTTGATTGATCTTCTTATATGTGATATTCAGACATGTACTTGTTCGATCATGACCAGATGATCCATTATGTATTTCCATTCTCCTATACTTATATACTTAGTGGATCCACTTGTGCTCGATATGCAAACATGATTTACATTCTCTGAGCATGGGTATGCCTACCTAAAATAATGTTTCTTTTTTATCTCCTTTTGTGGCTTGGCAGGCTGAAATCTGGTGAAGTCCTTCTCAGTTTTTGACACGTTTCCTTTCCATATACTTAATACATTTCGGCCATCATGTACCCCTTCTGACATCATATATTAGGGGGCATCTGTTATAGCTCCAAATCTCACCCTTGATATTTGTGATGTTGCGTTTATGGCCTACAACAACCCCACCTTCTAGAATTGTTCCAAATACTTAAAAAACAGTGTTTTATTCCCTGTACGTGACATTGCCTTGAGCTAAACGCGTGTGTACACGGGTCAGTGTATATCCAACCCACGTATATGTCTTAAAAATCTTAAGAAAGATAATTCCCCTTAATTTCGTGTAGAGATCACAAGCTTTACCTGTTGATTACCTATTAGTGCCCATGGCCCAATTGTTCGCATCGAATTCCCAACTAAAAAACTACTTTGGGAGAACTATAAAAAGGCTTTAATGGTAAGGCCTTAAGGAGGATAGAGGATAGATAATTTCTCTACTAAGATTATCCTTGATCAAGTCTAAAGATGCGTGTGCTTCCAACACTTCCCCCATCACAGGAAACCCTTGCTTCCTTGAGTTTTAATGTCATTTCACTAGTTGAGATATCCTTGTGTGAGTCATGGAAGGAGCATTTTGAAGACTTGGGATTCGACAGACCTGAAGGACGGTTCCACTTGGAGCCAGAAAGAGGAAGATTTAGGTCATATCATTCCTTGCTTTGTTTTAGTTATCTCCAATAAAGAAACATTTGTCTTGTTCATGAAATCAATTTTATTTATGCATATGATGTTATTGTTATGGTTTACATATGAATAATTGTTTCAATGTATAACTAACCATTCTTCAATAAGTTATGAAGTTGATTTCTATATGATACTTTGCCCATTTATTGCTATGCTTCTTTGAATTTGTTGTTTTGTAGGTTCAAGGATCGAGAGGAACTCCAAGAGTGTTTGGACCCTAGCTAGATCTACCTGAACAAAGGACCCCCAAGTGCACCTCTCTTTGCATAGTTTTCTTATTTAATTATCATGTCTATGTGGAATGCTTTTCTTTTACTATAGATAACCTCTCACTCTACTAGGGTGTTGACCCAAAGCCCCAGGGAACTTAGTCCCTAAACCTAGATGAGTGGCCAATTCTGTTAAGGGACTCAGTCCCCTAGGGCTTTGGGTCAACACCCTAGGAGAGCGCGCGGTTATCTATAGTAAAATAAAATCATTCCACTCAGGCATGATACTTAAGTAAGGAAACTATGCAAAGAGAGGTGCACCTGGGGGTCCTTCATTAGGGTAGATCCAGCCAGGATCCAAACCCCCTTGGAGTTCCTCTCAATCCTTGAACCTGCAAAAAAACCAATTCAAAGAAGCATAGCAATATATGGACAAAGTATCATATGGAAGTCAACTTCATAGCTTATTTAATTATGGTTAGTTATACATTGAAAAAATTATTCATATGTAAACCATAACAATAACATCATACGCATAATGAAGACTTATATCGGGAACAAGACAAATGTTTCTTTATTACAGATAACTAAAACAAACCAAGGAATGATATCACCTAAAGATTCCTCTTGCTAGCTCCAAGTAGAACCATCGTCCGAGTCTATCCAATCCCAAGTCTTCAAAAGGCTCCTTCCATGACTCACACAAGGATATCTCAACTAGTGAAATGACATCAAAACTCAAGGAAACAAGGATTTCCTGTGATAGGGGAAGTGCCAGAAGTACAAGGATCTTCAAACTTGATCAGGGATAATCTCAGTAGAGTAATTCTTTATCTTCTCTCCTCCTTAAGGCCTTCCCACTGAAGCCTTCTTATACTTCTTCCAAAGTATTTTTTTAGTTGGAAATTCATTGGGAACAGTTGGGGCAACTGGCACTAATATGTAATCAACAGGTAAAACTTGTGATCTCCACTTGAAATTAAGGACATTTAATTTTTTAAAGTGTTTTAAGACATATACGCGGGTTGGGAAATGTCGCGTACAGGGAATAAAACATTGTTTTTTAAGTATTTGGACCAAGTCTGGAAGGAGGGGTTGCCCTAGGCCATAAATGCAACATCACAAATATCAAGGGTGAGATTTGGAGCTATAACAGATATACAGGAGAAATTTTTTGGTTTCCTAACCTGGAAGGAAAGTGTAGATGAAATATCGTCCAACATTCCTAGAATCAAAGAGGCCCATAAAGAGATTATTTTCAGAGCTAGAGATTCACATTAAATAGGCAGAAGAAGCAGTTTGTGAGGCATGAGAAATTTCAAGCCATATCATTCAAGGAGTTAGTGATTATTTTCTCCAAGATAATCTCATCTAGATTTGTCCTAAGGGAAATTTACCCAATATCAAATTGATGACTAAGACGTGGCAAGAATATTCCCATTAAATAGTTGAATTAATTAATCAACTGACCAATACTAACTTATGGAGTCATTAGTGGTTCTTGGGAAACCCATAAATTCAACAGCTAATGCTTCGATGCCTATAGAGCACCACCACAAGGATGCTTCCAACATTTAGTGATGTAATCTTCACAAGCCAAATGTGTATTCAACCAAAGTCTCCATGTGAACTAAAAATTTGGTTGATATCTATGGGTTACAACCACGAATCGGAGGACAATATTCCTCCTAGTCATAAGAAAATTGTTGTAACTGATTCCAAATATGTTCCTTGTAGTTACTTTTATTTAAGACCACTTGTAGTTGTTATTTGATTTTTTATCATCATCTTTTGTGAAAAACTCTAAATCCCCTCTCTTAGATAGAGACAGGGTTTTGAATTTTTGTAAGAGAAAGCTTAAGATGCACTACTGTAGCTGAGGTTTTTCTTAACACCAAGTTGAACCCTTTCCTTTCTATGATGAGCACATCAAAGATATATCATGTACTATTATCCTTTATTTATTTATTTTCTCAAAGTAGAGTGAAATTATGTTTTTCTTCACCATCTATGCATTAAAGAAATCTTTCATTATCACTATTTTTGTGTCCAATTGAAATTACAAATTATATGTGAATAATGAGATATCAATATATATGTGGCAATTTAACCAACTAATTTAATCAAAATTTTAATTAAATTAGTTATATTTCTTTGTGTTAACTGCATAGTTACACGATGATCTAAATTGTTATGTTAATTGTAAAATCTTTGTAATTACATATTCCATCAACTTACTTAGAATAAGTAGTAGTCTATGATTTTTATTTTAGTTTCTTGTCATATTAAAGAATTATATCTTTATTTACTTCATTTCATATTACTTTATAGAATGGGAAATTGGTCCTATAATTCCAGTCAGAGCCATCATCCCAAATGGAAAAGGATTTTTTTCTATAGTCTCGTTTGCACCAATGTCGATGCAATCATTCAGATCCATCAACATTTTTGGAGCTAGAAGGAGGGCCATCAAACTATGAATGAAAACATAGTCTCCTCCTAAAATTAAAAGTCATTCTAAGAGTCAATACCCCTCCAACTCTCAACCAACTTCAAGATCTCATTCAAAATATCCTAGTTAAATATCTGAAGTTGTTAAACCAACCACTAAATCTCCTAGGTCACTTCCAATCCAATCTGTCAAACTTATACATAATGACCTACATACTCTACTAAAGTGCAGAATTTAATTCAATGATTGGAAAGAATTTCAGTTTCTATAGAAAAAGTTGCTCAAACTCATTTATCTAAAGGAAGTGTCACTTCATCTCTTCAATCTTATGCAGTTTTAACTAGATCTAAAAGTGAGGAGCTCAAAATTAAGCCTCTTGAAATTCCATTTCCCACTCATCGCAAAAAGAAAATTACTCTAAATATTTAATCTTCAGCTAGTGGGATTATATCATCTTCCCCACCTCATACTCCTTCTGTTGATCCCACTTCTTCTCATTCTCCTCTCCCTTCTTCTTATCATCCTTTATCTCTTTCTTCCATTCACATTCCTCCTCCATAGTTGACCAATGCTATTGTAATCAGTAGTACTACATGGGATACCTATTCAGCTGTCTAATATCTCACAACTGTTGGGTACAATATAGGGCATATTAATGGACCAACATTTAATTATCAATCTGTGAGTTTATGATCTTTAAGGCACAACACTGGAAATTCCAAAGAAAGACTCTAGAAACCTGCAAAACAACACCTAACTTGTCCCACAAACAACAATTATTAATTACTCCAATCTTGCATTCAAGGCATTCATTAATATTGAAACCATAAACACTAATCCTGCAAAACCATTAACAACCTTCTAAGTTCTAGAAAGTAATGCACAAATTCTCAATTCAATTCGTACACTAGATTTGACAATTTCATTAAAAGAAAAAGAACTTCATCAATCTAGATATTATCTACTTCACTCATTAAATTATCAAGCGAACTGAGATTGCAAACTAGGTAATAATCAAAAAGCATAAAATGAACACATTTCTCAATCCAATCAATCCCGCAAGAGTGCTTAAAGAAGTCACATAAGACATCAAAACATTCTTGCACAATCTTAGTTCTCATTCTCTAGTTATTCTAATTCCTACGCTCCTCATGCTTTTCATTTCTATAGTTCTCATGCTAATTCAGTCTATGTTAACATGTGGGAAACTAGATCTGCTAATCAAATTTATAACTTTCATGAACAAAATAAGCTTACTCTGTCCAATCTTTTCAAATAAAGAATTCTCCCAAGCAAAAGATCTAAAATTGTGTTTGAAGGGAAGATAATTTCCAAGAGGGAACAAGCACATATTACATATTGATTGTGGCAAATAAAGATGAAAGTAAAGTTTTGAAATAGTAATGGCAAAGAAATAAATCAACTCTTCACAAAAACCTTCTCACACCAGCTCATTTGAAACACCAAAGAAACCTTTTACACCCATGTATACATAGATAAAGTGCATTCACTATCTAGTCATGCAATATTCAAAAGAAAATTATAAAATCTTCAATCACTAGGTCTTGCAAGCACATACCTTGATTTGGCTTTGTCTTAAAACAAAATAAAATGATAGTGGTGAACAAGATTGCAATAAAAAGAATGCAAAAATTCAAATCTCGCACTTATGTATTATGATATGATATAAATTTGATATTGTTGTAGATCTTCATGGTTAGAGTCATTAGTTTCATTGGTGTTTGTCCTAAGTTGCAAAATATGTGTAAGGAAAAAGAAATCCTATGTATTTATTTTCCAAGGAAAATAAAATATTTCAAGGAAAAATCTTATTAAATATAAATATCATATTATTGAATGCATTCAAACCAAAGTCACCAATGCCTAAAGAATGGTTCTTGCATCCAAGATCTATAATTCATCATGCTATACCTAATGAATGATACTGAATCAAGGTAGATCCTATAGAAGTAGACTATGAAAATATGGATCAAATATTCATATGAAAGATCTTGTCATGAACCAATGTCAAACCCTCGTTTTCAAAAGAATCTCTCAAATACAACGTTACCAATTGGAAAGTTACTGTAACCAATCCTAAGGAATAGATGATGCTTTCAAATATTAACCATTGCGTAATGAAAATCAAAGAACGATAAAACTAAAAGATATTAAACATACACAACAACTCCTTTCTAGATATGGATGCTTAAACAGTACAAACTTTACATAGTTAGTATTTTAAAAAAATGGACTTTCTAGAAACAAATGAAAGGATACAATGCAATCTATACAAAGATACAAAACTTAAGCAATGATCATACACCATAATCAAATATTTAACTAGAATAACACTATTCAATGCTAACTAATTAGAGGGTAACAAGTTTGATTGGTTGGGCCCAAACTAACCAGCTTGTTCCCTTGTTAAAGAGAACTTATATTATAGAGTAACGCAAACCATTAACAAAGTTGAAAAAGAATGGAAAGGGAACCTAGAAGTGATGCGTATTATTAAAATGATAACAATCCTTAATACATCTAGAGCTCCATAGTCTTCCTCAAAATCAATATGAGGAAGGGGAAGGTCCAACACACTAAGCTTAGCAACATGGGAGTGCAAATAATGTTTTTTGTCCCCCATTAGAGAGCCATGATTTGGATTTTATAAAATTTACAATTACATGACAAGCTTTAAACAAGCCAACCCATGCACAAACTGGATGAGAGGCAATCTTAATAGCTTCCCATCTGAAGTAGGTCTATTGCAACCAATATCTAATCAAGGAGACACAAATATGATATGTAATTTCCATTTGTTTGCAAATCTAGGGATATTTCAAATTTCTAGAAAAAACATCATTTTTTATAGAATTGCCTCAAAGATCCTTGTGTATCTCTTAGACCAATTCAAATTTTGGAAATATGTTTGTAGAAACCATATTTTTCATTTTTCTAACAAAAACCTCTCTTTTAATTTTCTCATTCAACTCTATTTCCTCGAAAATCTTGCACAAAGTTGATAGTTTGGATGTTTTTGCAATTTTGGGTTTTACCTGATTTTTACAAATTTGCTTCAAAGGACCCTTAAGATCTCCCAAACTGTGATGAATTTTAGAAAACCATTTAAGTCCTAGTTAATTTACTATACTAGGATAAAAATCCAAGTTGCATATATCCGAGATTCTTGTTCATATGAATGAAAATTGATGCACAATTTGGAAATTTGAACATTATAGAATTTGGGGCTCAAGCACTAATTATTCTCTAAAAATTGATTTGTGAGGCCTGGGTGCATTTGACTGATGTGGAGGTGTCTAAATAACATTTTGAATAATAACCTTTCCTGGATTTTCTTGAAAATGTGACAATGTACGAAAGCCCCAAATTGGTTGCTCTAGTGTACGAATGCTACTCTCTAGTGCAAAAACAAGTCATTGAATGAAATGTTCACCTATGATTGTCAAAAAGGATCCAATATCATTCCAAACATGTGTTTGTACTACCGTCTAACATTTTACTTTGTGGAAAGCTTGAATGATGAAGTATTCCACATATACTTGGTGCAAGATCCGTGTGTGATGCAAGAACATGACAACTACAATAACAACATTTGAATGAGCATTAATCCTAGAAATTCATATAATGAAGTTATTCATATATAAAATACAATCCAAGCACAAATCTTTGCTATTGCATTAAAAAAATGTAGAAAGAGTTCATAAAATAGTAAAACAACAGAATAAATAGGGCATCATATGAATAAAAAAGCTGCAATAAGCACAAAAATTCTGGGGCCTGACATCCCCCATGTCGATCATCTTGCATGCTCTCATGTAAGTGAATTAACTTGTATACTGATATTCCCTTACAAAAATGAAAACTGAACAATAAATATTCTTGTAACCATGTGTAAACAAATGTCACCTGGTAGTTTTGACTGTTCTAAGAGATAATTCATGTTGGTTCATTGATGTACTGGATTGTTTATTCATTAAGGCTGATCCAAATAAATTATGATTCCAAGGCTACCATAGGAATGTTATCAATTTCATGACTACAAGAATAATTTTATCATGAAATAGCCAACAATCAAAGTTTCCTCAAAGCATCTCAAGAGTAGTCCAAATCAACAAGTCTTCACTTTAAATAGATGCATTACTATAAATAGAAGTGACATTATTTTGAAGTCAAGACATTAAAAAGGATGAAAATAGGGAAAAATAAATATGACAATGATACCTTCCTACGATGACCATATTAGCATTACCCAAGCATATAGTTGAAGCTCCTCTTGTTCAAGAAGAGTGAATCACCTACACTAAGGGTCCCACATCCATGAAAACACTCATACCTCTGAAATATAGAACTCCAGAACACATTACGGAAAGGATCCTAAAGCCATTCTTAGAGAGATATGATAATGAATTCATGGAAAGGCAATAACAACTAGGTAAATCATAGTGTAAAAATAACTTTAATACCATAAGCATGGCCCTGCTAGCAACATGTGTCTATAGCCTCGATAGGGATACCCTTTAACCCCATGAAATACCTGTGTCCCGTATATTAGATATAAATTCAGAGTTAACTGAAATCATTTACATTTTCTTAGAACTTGATTGAAGGTTCTTTTCTTGGCTTGGTAACTAGCGAACGACAATGCCATTCAGAAGAACTAACAAATATGAACAAGTCGGCTCATCATGACACCTCCTATCTTCCATGTTTTCAACTGATAGCCATTACCTTGGCTTGGTGACCAGTAGTGGTAATGTCATTCTTGTTAGAATCCATGATCATGGTAGATCAACTCATAATGAGACCTCTTATCTGTCAATTAATAATTTTAAAAGAAACTTTGATTATAATTAACATTAAATACCTTACTTAATAGGTGAGGAGGAAAATTTTCTCCTTAGGAGCACAGGATGGTGTGAAACATTTTTAATTTCAAATATTTACCAGTTGGTACTTCTACCCTAATGACTCATTTTAAAGAAAACATCTCAAATAATGACTGAAATATTCCTCGAGTTGATTTTTTTAAGGTTATCATGAGAGCTCATTAGGGTTTTATAGGAGTGGTGCACCATAGGAGAATTTTCATCAATACCTTCGAAGAGAAACTTGAAAGGGCTTCTTAAATGACAATCTATTAGAATGAATAGGCCAAAAGTAGGCTTTTAAGATTATAAATGGAAAGTATTAATCATAACAATAACAATCCCCCTAATTCACCCAATGAATAAAATCAACCAACAATCCAAGTTAGTTTATAGAATATGAGGCATTAATACTGAATTGGTTTTGACAAGTCTTACCACAAGAGTGCATAATGACTGAAATTTCAATAGCTATGCCTTATGAATTGTAGTTTGAAGTGTGTTGAACATTGTAAAATTTTTATTTCAAATGACATTTTTATTCATTTCTCTTATACTACCCTACCCTAAGTTAGAGAGAGGAAGATCTACTTAAAGTGTAGGAGGACTTCCAATGTGGCCATGTGCATAATAAAATGCTAGATAGAGTCACACACAGTTTTAAAGAATAAATTTCAAGACATATCGTAATATGAGAAACCATTTTCTTTAATTGATATGATACCAAGATTTGTTTAATGATGAAATAATAAGGTGCATTGATGACTACTTGAAACCATGATTCACTGGGATCCACATATTTATGATTCTCCACCTTGTACAAATATTCGACAACTTGATAATGACTTTCTGGGAGGCATAAGGTATTTGGTGAGAGACAAAAGAAAAATCCCTCAAGTTTAGGCTCAAATATTTGCTTTCCAAATTGACAAGAATGGTGAAGGGAAATTCTAGGGTGTTGAGCTTCAACAATAGTTTCAAAGCAGGTTTTAATAAAATATTTCTCCTTTAATGGTATTTTAATAAATGTTTCTTTTCAGGGTAAATGTTTTGTAGTGATAGGAGATGTTTTGAAACTCACCCCTTCCCCCAACCTTGAAGATATATCATTTTTTTTAGTAGGGGAATCAATAGGGAGAACAAGCATTTTAAATTGTTGTTCAACCTCCTTGTTAGTATTAGGGTTAGGTCTAGGGTTAGGGTTTATATTAATGTGTGGACTAGGGTTAGGTCAAGGGGTTGAGTTAGAGTATGGATTAGGATATGGGATGGGATATTAATTATTGTAAGGGCTATGATATGGATTAGGATAAGGTTGCACAGGTAGTTGGGACCATGGAGGAGCACGAATCGGTAGTGCATTGAGTGGAAATTGTGGTTGTTGTTAATTCTACATGAAAAATGCCCTAGGGAAGTGGCTCCAAATAATTCTTAAGACCATAGGGATATCTGACTCAAGGAAGAGGTCCACGGAGAGGGCGATTATGGCCATGAAGTAGGGTATTCAATTGGACGGCGACTAAAATTTGTCCATGAAACTGCAAGATTATAAACACATCGAGGAACCTGCTCAGGATGATAAGAATTAGTCCAAGTATTTGATACTGATGGGTTTTGAGTTATACCTTGCAGTTGATTTGATTCCTTACATGATTTCTTGAGTACCTTTAGTAATCCTAGAAATGACGGGAAATGTTTTGTTTCATGAACCTCTTCACAAATTCTACAAACTTTTAGGCTACTAACTGGATAGTTTCCAAGGTGGTGCTCCTTCATACAGGTGGCACAATAGATCAACAATGGTTCTTCATCCTTTTCCTGTTCTTCGTGCAAACCATTCAATGTTGAAATCAAATATTTAATAATTTTATTTTTATGTTCAAGAAAAATAATAAATTTTTCACTTGTGAGTTCATCATTGGATGAATTGTATGTCTCTGTAGCACCATCAAAACTCTTCATTGAATGATTCCTCAAAATACTATTTTCCTGTTTTCAACAAGCCAAATGGTATATTATGTCATCACATCGATTATTATATATAGGGGAGTTCTTACAACACCAAATAAGAGAAAAACCTTAAAACAAGAAATATATGTAGGAAATAAATAAATTCAAAGAACAGGAACTTTTAAGATAAACTAGGTGAAAAAAAACCAAACAAAGCAAGAAACCAAGTTCTATCCCCTAAGCGCCTTCCTGAAAATGATGCCAAAAATTTGGGTGCAATATAGGGCATATTAATGGATAAACATTTAATTTTCAATCCGGGAGTTCATGAACTTTGAGCTGCAACACTAGAAATGGCAGAGAAAGACTCTAGCAACCTACAAAACAAAACCCTAACTTGTCCTACAAACAACAATTATTAACCACTCCAATCTTGCAATCAAAAGAATTCATTAGAAGTGAAACCATAAACACTAATCCCACAAAGCCATTAACAACCTTCTAAGTTCTAGAGAAAAATTCATAAATTCTCAATTCAGTTCCTACACTAGATTTGACAATTTTATTAAAGGAAAAAGAACTTGATCAATCTGAATACTAACTACTTCACGCATTAACTTATTAAGAAATATGAGACTTCAAACTATATAAATAGTCAAAAACATAAAAAGGACACATGTCTCAATCCAATCAATCCCACAAGAGTGCTTAAAGGGGTCACACAAGACATCAAAACATTCTTGAACAATCTTAGTTCTCATTCTCTAGTTATTCTAATTCTTGCACTGCTCACGCTTTTCGTTCCTACAGTACTCATGTTCATTATTTGTGTGTTCAAATGTGGAAAACTAGATCTGATAATCAAATGTATAAATTGCATGATCAAAACAACCTTACCTTGTCCAATATTTTCAAACAAAATATTCCCCCAAGAAAAATAACTAAAATTGTGTTTGAAGGGAAGAGAATTTGCAAGAGGGAACAGACACATATTACATAATGATTTTAGCAAATAAAGATGAAAATTGGGTTTAGAAGGTAGTAATGGTGAAACAATAAATCAACTCTTGACAAAACCTTCTCACACCAGTTCATTTCAAACACTGGAGGAAAATTTTACACCCATGTATATATAGACCAAGTGCATTCACTGTATAGTTACGCTATACTCAAAATAAACTTATAGAATCCTAAATCACTAGGTTGTGCAAGCACTTACCATGATTTGGATTTGTCTTGAAAGAAATAAAATGACAGTAGTGAACAAGATTGTGATAAAAAGAATGCAAAAATTTGAAATCTCACACTTATGTATTATGATATAATATAAAACTGATATTGTTGTAGATCTTCATGGTTAGAGTCTTTGAGGTCATTTCACTTATGTTCTAAGTTGCAAAATACGTGTAAAGGAACAAGACATCCTATGTATTTATTTTCTATGGAAAAGAAAATATTTCGAGGAAAAATCTTGTTAAATACAAATATCAAATTGTTGAATGCATTGAAATCAAAGTCACCAATACCCAAAGAATGATTCTTGCATCCAAGATGTACAATTCATCATGCTATACATAATGAATGAGAGCCAATCAAGGTAGATCATGCCAAAAGACACTATGAAAATATGGAAAAAAAATTCATATCAAAGAACTTGTCAAGAACCAATATCAAACCTTGGTTTTCTAAAGAGTCCCTCAAATACATCATTACCAATTGGAAAGTTACTATAACCAAATTCTAAGGAATAGATGAATGCTTTCAAAGACCAATATGTGCATAATGAAAATAAAAATAGCATAACACTCAAAGATATTAAACGTACACAACAACTCCTTTCCAGATATGGATTCTTAAACACTCTATAATTTACATAGTTGGTATTTAAAAGACATAGAGTTCTTAGAAACAAATGAAAGGATACAATCCAAGCTATACAAAGATACGAAACTTAAGCAATGATCATACACCAAAATAAGATATTTCACAAGAATAAAACTATATAGTGAAAACAAATTAGAAGGTAACGAGTTGGATTGGTTGGGCCCAAACCAACCAGCTCATTTTCTTGTTAAAGAGAACTTAAATTACAGTGTAATGAAAATAATTAACAAAATTTAACAAGAATAAAAAGGGAACCTGGAAGTGATGCTAGTTATTAAAATGATCTTAGTCCTTAATACATCTAGAGCTCCATAGTCTAGCTCCAAATAAATTTAAGGAAGGGAAATACCCCGAACACTCAACTTAGCAACATGGCAGTACAAATAATGAATTTTATCCTCCATTACAAAGCCATGATTTGGCTTTTATCAAATTTAAAATTACATGACAAACTTTGAACAAGCCAACCTAAGCACGAACCGAATAAGAGGGGCATTACAGATCCATTTGGGCACATCACTCCCACCATTTAAATCAGTACCATCAGGGCTCATCAAACTCTAATTCAATTGCTACACACCCTAGACAAGTCATCATTTTGGATGTCTCCTTCCATGAGAGTTCTTTCACCTTAAAACATCCAGAATTGCCACCTTGAGGGACCAGCACAACCTTTGACAGGGGTAAGTGTGCTTCAGTGCAGGTAGGCCCATGTCAGTGTTCTCTATAGAGCACCTAGCCCCACTTTGACCTACATTAGAAGATTCCCCCTAGAAGATTCTATAGCCATCTAGAAGATTCCCACACTTATAATCTACTATGAGCTCGAAATTGGATAGGGAATGAGTTAAGTAACCTCCTATCCTCGCGTCCCTTCCTCTATGGAAAGTAACTCTAAGTTTGGAAGGCCATTCAATACCCTCAGTTGTGAACAAACCTCCTCTATTTTCCTATAAATTGAGCACTCATCTAAATGATCAGGCGCTGCATTTTGAGAATTTGTAAGGAGATAATGTTGGTGTGGGAATTGAGAGTATAAGAAAGTGTTGTTATGCTACCGGAGTGCTACGTTATTGATATCATGTTCGTTGGAACCCAGGTTGGAAGAGTGACAAAGGATCGGACTTCATGGTTGTAACTCTTTCTTCTACTTAATAAAGATGTTTACACCTTTTCCATATGCTTATCTTGATATATGATGTTTGTATGTGTGAATGTATCTGATTCCATTTACTTGTATTCGGCTTTAATTGGTTCTCTGTCTTCTGATTATGCTTGCAGGTACTTTTTGAACAAGTTAAGTTCTAGAAGGAGTGATGCGAGTCAAACAAAGGAGACAAGAGGAAAGCAAAATAACAAGTAGCTCCTTTGAATCCCTTTGTATTATTTACATTTAGAGAAAAAGGATAAGTGCTTTAAATTTGTTGTTCTAGGTATAGCTACCTACCTATGGAATTAATATTTATCAGTAGATACCAAACTCATCATAACAAATTAGTAAATCCGCTGGGGAATGATCATCATTTCAGGTAGTTTACCTTCATCCTAGTACACTCTAGTAGACCTTACTTGCTTCTGTTGATCTTCTTTTAGCCTTTTTAGGTGCTTTCTTGGTGAAATTTGTGCTTGTAAGCCCTTAGCATGGCCTCTCTAGCACCACCATAGGCTTGGTCTAGAGACAGAGTGTTGCAGAGCACCCTCAGCTTGATGAAAGTGCTCTGAAGTGCAATGTCTCCCATTCAAGGCTGTGTTGATCCTCCTTAGGACACATTTACACCTTTGGATTGGTCTTTTTCCAAAATTTCCTTCTGTTGCTGCCACCTAAAAGATCAATGATGCTTGTCTCTCTGAAATCAATTTGTGTTTCCTTTGTTAGCCCTACTTTGGCCTTGATTGTTTAGTGTTTCTTAAATGATTTCTTTATGACTATCAATTCATTGTCAAAGTTAGTTTCTAGTCGATTAATATTTGTTCAAAAGAAAGTGTCGTAAGAATCTTCATTTCTTTAGAAACGAAACTGTCGTAAAGTCTTCATTCTTGATCAAATATTAATTGATTGTAGGTGAATTATTTTCCTTTTGTTCATTTTAACATTAAGGGAATTGAAAAGAAAAACATGCATCATGTATTGAAGAGTTTTTGTGTGCTCATAGGAATAGTTTAGGGAAATTGCATTAGACGTGTTATTTGTTCTTTGATTAAAAGGATCTGATTGATCTATCCCTATTAGCTAAGGTTTTCATTGTTAAAAATTGAATGCAAGGAATTCTTATCATATTAGTTGCATTCTATGAATTGAAAACATACATCATGCGGTGAACCTTGAAAGGCAAGTCCTAAAGAAGATCAACTTAAAATTCATTTGAATGAATCTAATGGAGCATTGTAACTTAACACATAACATTTAGAGGTTCTAGGCTAGAGACATCTTCCAGCATCGTAAAACATAGCAACTGTTGCTAACTTGTATGTGATACATTCCAAGTGTGATACCTCATTCCACGTACCTTCGGGTATATAGGGTGGTGTTACATTATGTAAAGTATATGGGAATGTTCTCACTGTGCAGTTTCGCATTAGATAGTGCTAATACGAATTGGGTCTCCGCATACTTTTGGGTATATATGGGAGGACAACACTAGGTTTCTATCCATCCTTAGGTAACTAAGTAGGCTTCCTTGTACACTGTGATACACCGAACATAGAATTTGTGTCGAGATTTCTTCCCTATACTTCTCGGTTCGTCGAGAGGTATTTTGCAGTTCATAGTTACCTGGCAATCCTTTTTCCTAAATCATCCCTCTTTTGCTTTGCTTTTATTATTTTGATTAAAATAAATTTAATTGACCATGGATAACATCCTCCATGCTCATTCCTTTGTTGAGACATATGTCAACAAATCTGGAGTCCACCAATCAAGGAATTCCTTTTGATGGGAATCCTAGTCCTTTTCCTCCTTTCGTAAATATTGGTGCTCCTTATATGGCTACATTATCCCTTCCAGGATTCACCATTGGTTTGCTAGTATGGTTTTTTTCCACCTCCTTAGTTCAAAATGTCGTGATTTCTCCATAATTGAGTACTCCTCCAACTGGACAAAATCAACCTCTAGTTGATCCCAAAGTTGACCCTTTGCTTTCTTCATTAATTGTTTCTTCCTCCCCTTCTTCCTCTTTGCCTAGTGAAAGTATTGATACTAGTACCCAATTGGCTAAGAAGAAGAAGAAAGGGAAGAAGAATAAGAAGAAGCCAATTCTGCACAGGGGAAACCAAGCAACCATTGCTTTAAATGAAATTTCTGATGAGAAACCATCCCATAAGCCTCACAAAGTTTGATATCCATGCAAACTTCATATGGGAGACCATCTTCTTCGAAATTTTCTTGATATTCCTAAGATCTTAGAAGAATGGTCTTATCATTCACATAATCCTTTGTCATCAACTTCTAGAGATCATGTTGGGTACACACTATCAACTTGTGGTAGTAAAGTTCATGGAAACAAGGGTAAAGTTAAGTTTCCTTGTAGGTTATGTGAGGGGAATCATCCCATTCACCTTTGTCCCTATCTCGATGAAGCCAAAAAGTGTTGGATAACTATCCTGCTTCTCTGTAGTGACTTCCATCTGGTTACAAGATAATCTCCCTTAATCCTTCACTAGTTCATAAAATGACTAACCAAAATCAACCATCGTTCAAACCCACTCTCTTTGAATGTGAATCCCATGAGTCTATACATGACCAATCACAGTTTGAGGAAATAGTTGACCGAATTTCAACTTCAGTTAATCATACCTTTCCCGCAAAGAGTGAGTATGATACCACTCAGGTTCTTTTCATTACTTCAGATTCCAATGAACTTGGAGGGAACCCTCCTATTCCAACAAGACAGGAGGAAAAACTCCCTGTTCTGATAACTCAAGGGGGTAATTCTCCCATTCTTACGGTACCCACTCCAGGTAGTCTAGTCACCTCCTTTGATTGGAATTGACTAGCACAATGTCATCTTCCTTCTTATGCGCCTTTCCAGATCATAGTATAGGATTGTAATATGATTGTACCTGGCACTATTATAGATGAAGGTGCATCTGTGAGTATCCTTTCTTCCACTACTTGGCAGGAACTTGGTTCGCCACCACTTATGCCTATTACCCAGAATATATTGGCTTTTAACAGAGGAACCAGTCAACCATTAGGGATCCTTCCTCCGCTGCCTATTACTTTGGGAGGAAAAATTGTTTATCTCAATGTGATGGTAGTCCTAGGCCCTATAGATTATAATTTACTTCCTGGGCAAGACTATGTTTATGACATTGGTGCTATTGTTTCAACACTCTCTCGAGTGATTTGTTTCCCGCATGAAGGAAAAATTGTCACCGTTGACTAGCTTTCATTTCCCGGTCCAAATATGGCTTCCAGTCAACCATCTTCCCTAAATAGTCCTTTTGTCCCAATGGTATCTTCCATGCCATGGGTTAATTATGTGGCAACCCGTTCCATACCTACTGTAGAGCCTCTGCTTTACACCTACTTATCTACCGTTTTCCTCAATCTTCCCTTATCTTTCCTTATCTTTTGCCTCATTTTCACCATAAAACAACCCAGATCATTACATTAGGTGTT
>APFE030015511.1:131951-147037 GCA_000404065.3 Pinus taeda | reverse complement strand
TGATGATCCTGCAGCTATCTGAACATCCTGCAGCCTTTTTGTTAAATGCTATGTTCCACGTGTCGGTTTGCTAGATGAGCCACATGGGCACTTAGGTGTCATCATGCTCAAGGTTTCTGTCCTATTTTTCCGGCCATCCACATCATCTTTGTCCACGGTCAAAGCTGGGCAAGTCACGGTCAACTCAAGGCAGTTTAGCGGTGATTGTGAGCTGTTTGGTCACGTCATCCTAAACGGTGATTTGTCCACGTTCTACAGATGGCAGGGGACGTGATCCAACCTGGGATTTATTGCCCATGACGACAGAACCACCACTTCGTCCACGCAGCCGCATGAAGTGCCAAAGAAACCTGAAAACGCATAACAGTCATTTACTTTTCAGTTATTTAGTTGCACGGATAAGCTACCTTAGAAACTTCTATAAATAGCTGCGTCTGTGTACGCTTATTAAGCTTTTTATCAGTTGTATTTTGATGAACCTGTGTTATATTTTCAAGCATTCTAAACTTTGTTTTTAAGTGCTATTCTAGCACTCTGTTTTATATATTTTCTGCAATGAAGAAGTAGACATAGCATTGTCTTGAAGTTTCCAGATCTCTGAGTTTTCCTTGTGGCTGAATGGGTAGAGGGCCCCTGCTCATTTGTGCCACTATAAAGTATTTTATGTGCAGTAGCATTTCCTTTACTTGTTTATTTCCTTAAGCATGTATAGTTTCCTTTATTTGTTTTCCTTTCTTTTAAACTGATCAGTGTTATTTTCTTGCAGATTTCTTTTAGCCCGGGATTTGTGTGTGTATTTGCTTTAATGTCTAATGGTAGTTGCAGTTGTCTTATTCATTATGCTGCCCTCTTTACTCTTTTTTTTCTAGATTAGCTTTAGCATAGTTCTACAAGTTGGATGCTAACTAGTTTATGCTCTCCTTATCATGAATAGCTTATCTTTCAAGAGAACAGAATATTGATTAATTGCAGCTTGTATTTGAGTAGATTTGGCTTGTGATACTAACACTTTTTCCACTTGCTTACACACAATCACACATGTAGGAGCAGTATGTTGGAAAAGGTCTAGTAGTGTTACAATTTGTCAATTAAAGTAGATTAGAATTTTTATCAATTCTTGGATTTGTTTTCAGCTCCCTTCTCATCGTGTTTTATGCAAATACGCAGTAGAAACAGAAAGTTAGAAGGAGATTATCATTAATATCAATCCTTGAAGTGATTTTCTTATTTCTTTTATTTGCAGCAGTATGGATAGAGACTAATGCCATTAGATTGTGGTCATTTACTTTCAAGTCATTTACTTTCAAGCCATTTACTTTCAAGTCATTTTGATTTAAGTTCTTTTCTCTTACAAGTTCAGCAAGCAATTAGAAACCACCATCACACACACTTCCACTCATATAGAAATCACTTTCACACACTTGCACTCATTTGTCTATAATCATCATTCCATTTTAGGAAGATAAGTCAATCATAAACAACCCCCCTAAAACAACAAAAGCTCTAGGAAAGTTACTTAAGTACATATAGTACACCCTCACTTCATCAGCTTACGAGCCCCGGGTTGACAATTAATACTAGCAATTTAGATAACAATAAATTGACTAAACACCTACATCAACATATGATTAGTTTGTGATGTTATACATCATGTACTGGGGGAATTGAAACTAGATCTCTCCTTCCACATAATTTTTCTCCATCTGATGAGAACCTCTTGGAAGTCATCACCTCTTATGGGTTGAACAAGGAATATGAGGATGGTTCTTTTACTATGTCAACCTCATTAAAAAATGAAACAGGTCAATGAGGATAGTTCCTTGTCTTGTGTCAACCTCGTTAAAAAATGAAACAAAGTGTACAAGCACAGTTCCTTGTCTTGTGTCAAGCTCATAAAAAAATGAAACAAGGAATCAAAGCATAGTTCCTCGACTTGTGTCAAGCTCATTAAAAATTGAAACAAGTAATCTGAGTAGAGTTCCTTGTCTTGTGTCAAGCTCATTAAAAAATGAAGCAAGGTCCCCTAGAACAAAGTTCCAATTTGAGTCTTTGAGTAGATCTCATAAAATCCCAGTCGATTCTTCCACCTGATCTCATAAATGAACCTTCATTCCATCCACCTTATAGCCACGAGTAGTCTACTTAGGTGAACACAATGAATCTTGGGTGGCATGCACCTAGTCTTGAGTCATCATACTCGAGGTATGTAAACTGAATCGAAGTTGGGGGCATGTAATATGAATCCAAGAATAGTTCTTCATTTCAAGCTTGTGTAAGCATGAAACTGAATCCAAGCATAGTTTTTCATTTCAAGCTTGTGTAAACATGAAACTGAATCCAAGCATACTCTTTCATTTAAAGCTTGTGTAAACATGAAACTGAATCCAAGCATAATCTTTCATTTCAAGCTTGTGTAAACATGAAACTGAATGCAGGCATAGTTCCCTATGGTTCAAGGTTGTGTAAAAATGAACCCATTTCCATTTTAACCTTGTGATTCACATTCTATTAGCCTCTTCCATCAAATGAGCCTTGGTTTTTCTCCTTCCATCGTACTATCTGCTTGGCCAATCATACGCTTTTGCTTGGTTGTTTTACCCTTTTGAGGAACAATTGCAATGAGTGGTCTTATTAGCAGCCTCTTGACCATTACATGTATTGAGAAGTCCCAACATCACCGGAACTGGTTGCTATCCTAGACACCACTCGTTCCTCTAAGTGGAGTCCTCTTTAAGCTCTTTTCAGACTCTTGAAATATGAAAATATTGCCGAGCGCTTGTCCTTTTTAGCTTGTTAATGGATTGGAAATGACATCTACTCAATATAAGTTTAACCCTTTTCCAGATTGAGATAGATTATTTACAAAAAAGAAATATGTTTATCGAACATGGTCAATATGTTTTATGTCATATTGTTTTATGCTTTTTCAGACATGAGAGACAAATCTACGAAAAAGAACTTGTGGAGTCTTCTTTTTGTCCCTTTTCAAACTCTCTAAATATGAAAAGGACTGAGTTATCATTATCATTAAACTCGTTAAAAGATAAAATAGCAACAAACCTGTCCATCATGACAAGACTCAGTTTCACCTTCACTAGAGTTGTTAAAACATCACATAGTGATGGATTCACCCGGAGGGTGGAATTATACAATAAGATTATGTTATCCTCCTCAAGCTTGAGAAAAATAAAGAGGTAATGGTCAACAATGACTGGAGAAGATTGGAAAAGGGGTAAAACACTTTATGGCAGTAGGTCACTCTTGAACGTGACACTTTCACTTCATTATTGTGATTATTTGGGTTGGGTTATCTACTTGATGGTCATCATACCTTGTTCTATCATACCATCCATTACTTTTGTGCTAGTCCATTCAATGTTGCTGACATGTTCAAGAGATGTCACTCAATTTAAAATTCATCCTTTCAATACTCATTAACCTTCATTTTCATGACCACCATTCCTAAACCTTGTGTCGTCAGTGAAATTCCGTCTCCAAAATCATTACACTCGTTTCATTTCATTGATGTGGGATACATCAAGGCCCTCCTGTGATGAGTATCTTCTTGTTGACATAAACAAATTCTCCAAGAATATGACTTAGAAACACCCCTTCAGTACCTTGAGACTTGCATACATCAATGGCATGCTTCTCTCTTTCGGTGATAGGTTGACATCACTAACCTTCGACCGAAAGAATTTTTATGGTGTTCAACATCAAAGCATCCATTCACACCATGCAGAATGTACTACAGTACCTTTAGGATCATTATCATTATCGGTGATTTCTCTCGCGTCTGTTAACGACTTACATCATTGGCTGGTAATCATATGGTGTCTTCCCATGTGCGACCTTAGATCACATATTCGCATGGTTAGACTTGTACTTGAGCGAACAATTGAGCAAGATAGAAGACTCCATATCTAGTTTCATCCATCTGGGCTGCGATTTTAGGAAATGTACCAAATCATTTATACAATGGCTTTACATTGATGGTCATCCTATCATGGGTCTATATCTATAGATGACTGTCTCTATACTTGTAATGAAATTTTATATGCTAAGCATGTGTATGCCTTCCCTCAGCAATTCATGAGAAAAAATCAAAATATCATGATATTATGTATTGAAACCGATCCAGGTCACCAACCGCTTCAGAACCTCCTCATCACATCGTAAAGCGTATAACTTGACATCATTATTTTTGACTTCATGCTTTAGGGGGTAGCTATTATAGATCCCTTCGGGCACATCACTCCCACCATTCAGATCTGTACCATTAGGGCTCCTCAAACACTAATTTAGTTGCTACGTGCCCTAGACAAGTCATCATTTTGAATGCCTCCTTTACTGAGAGTTCTTTGGTCTAAAACCCTCCAGAATTGCCTCCTTGAGGGACCAGCGTATCTTTGGATGGGGATAAGTGTGCTTCACTATAGGTAGGCCCATGTCAGGGTGCTCTACAGAGCACCTAGGATCACTTTGACTTGCGCTATTTGAGTTTGAGTGAAATCCACATAGGGTTCTAGGAATATTCTTATCTTGTGGAGTGATTTAGAAGATTCCCAAACTTATCATCTCCTAGGAGCTCAAAATTGGATAGGGAATGAGTTAAGTAACCTCCTATACTCTCATCCCTTCCTCCATGGAAACTATCTCTATGTTTGGAAGGCCATTCAATACCCTCATTTATGAACAAACCTCCTCACTTTGCCTAAAAATTGAGAACTAATATAAGTGATCAAGGGTTGGACTCTAAGAATTTGTAAGGAGATATTGTCGGTGTGAGAATTGAGAGTATAAGCAAGTGTTGCTATGTTTCCAGAGTGTTGTGCTATTGATGTGATGTTGGTTGGAACCATTGCTGGAAGAGTTACAATGGATCAGACTTCATGGTTGTAACTCTTCCTTCTACTTAATCAATCTATTTACACCTTCTTCGATATGCTTATCTTGATATATGATGTTTATATGTGCCAATGTATCTAATTCCATTTACTTGTATTCAATAGATCTCTTTCTTCGATTGTTTCTTTGTCTTCTGATTATGCTTGCAGGTACTTTTTGAGCAAGTTAAGTTCGAGGAGGAGTGACAGGAGTCAAACAAAGGAGACAAGAGGAAAGCAAAAGAACAAGTAGGTGCTTTGAATCCCTTCATCTTATTTATCATTTAAATAAAATGGATAAGCACTTTAAATTTGTTGTTGTGGGTATAGCTACCTACGTAGGGAATTAGTATTTATCCGTAGATATTGAATTCCTCATAACAAGGGGATGGTAACAACTTCCCATCTAAAGGAGGTATATTAAAGACAATATCTAATCAAGGAGACACAAACTTGATATGTAATTTACATTTGTTTGGAAATCTAGGGAGATTTTGGAATTCTTAGAAAAAACATCATTTCTTATAAAACTACCTCAAAGACCCTTGTGTACATTTTATACCAATGAGAATTTTGCAAATATGTTTGCAGGAACCTTAATTTGTCATTCCATAAACACAAACTTCTCTTGAAATTTTCTCATTCAACTCCATTGCGTAGAAAGTCGTCCACAAACTTGATTATTTGGATACTTTTGCAATTTTGCGTTTTACCCGATTTTTTACATATTCACCTCAAATACCCCTACGAATCTCCCAAATCATGATGAATTTTAGAAAACCATTTGAGGCTTAGTCAATTTTATATACTAGGAGAAACAATCGTGTTCCATATTTTTAATATTCTTCTTCATATGCACAAAAATTGAGGTGAACTTTGGCAGTTTGAACTGTGTCGAATTTACTGCAGAAGCATTAATTATTCTCTAAAATTTGATTTGTACTACCTACATGCATTTTTACTAGTGTGCAGGTGCGTAAACAATATTTTTAACAAAATTCTTTCCTGGATTTTCCTCAAAATGTGACAATGTATGAAAGCCCCAAATTGGTTGCTCTCTAGTGCAGGAATGATGCTCTTTAGTGCAAGAACATGTAAATGAATGCTAATTCCACCTCTGACTATCAAAAAAGATCCAAGATCATTCCAAACATGTGTTTGTACTACCAGCCAGCATTTTCATTCTTAGAAAGCTTGAATGATGAAGTATTCCACATATACTTGGTCCAGCATCCCTGTGTGATGCAAGAAGATGACAATCTACATTAACAACATTTTAATGAGCATTAATCCTAGAAATTAATATAACGAATTTCTTCTTATATAAAATAAAATCCAAGTGTAAATATTTTTTATTGCATTACAATAATGTAGGAAGTGTTCATAAACTGGTAAAACAAGGGAAGAAGTAGGGCATCATAGGAATAAAAAAAAGTGCATTAAGTACAACAATTCTGGGGCCTGACAACAACCTTTTGATCAAGTACAACTTCTTCTTGTTCTAATACTCCAAGAATAGAAAACATACCATGGAATAACCGAGGGGAAGTTGCAATGACACCACCTTTAAATCTTCTTCCTAAAAACCCAGAACTATAGTTAGACAAATATAATCCAGGTGATGGTTTACCTGTAGAGGAACATCTTCACAATTTTATGCTAGAAATCAATCTCAATAGGGTTTTCCAAGAATATTTATTTTGTAGACTATTCCCTTAGACACTTGAAGGATTTGCAAGGATCTGGTACTTTTGTTTACCAACTAGATCAATCACAAGATGGGATACATTTCAAGAACAACTCTGGTTAAAATTTGGGGATGAGCAAACAACAACTACCTTAATCAATGACTTATCAAATCTCAAATCTAACCCAAATGAGAAAATCAAAGACTTTAATTTAAGATTCAACAAATTATTAAATAAAATCCCAGATAAATCTAGACCTAGTGTTCATGCACAAATAGAATGATATATCATTTCCCTTCCTTCAAATATTGTGATGCTTGTAGATAAATCTTAGAGAAGAGTACCTCTAAATAACATGAAATGAGCTTTATTTGTTCAAAAGAGAGTCCTATCTCTTGAAAAGAAATTTTATATCGAAGAAAGAAAAAAAACCAAGAAAGTAACCTTCAAAGATGAGTACAAGAAAAATGTTTCTAAAAATCATTTTGAATTGGAAGGATTACAGAAAGTGCTAAACGAAATCACAAATGAGATGCTTGAAATTAGGAAACAAGTTGTTGAAACCATGACGAAATCCTATCAACCTTTCAAAAGGAATCAACCTTCACAATCTCAACCATCTACTGAAATATCAGATGAAAAATATGATGATGACAAAGAAGAGGAAGAAGCATCTGCATCTGTCAATGCAGCACAAGAAGAAGAGATAGTCAAATCCTATGGCTTATGTCGCTCTTTCTTTACAATTCAAAGAATGAAGAAGAACAAGAAGCCTTGCCAGTAAGTAATAGGATAAAGGAACTTGTTGATACCATTTCATCAAGAAAAAATAAGAAAACTTCTACTCCTTCAACTAAAGACAAATTTACGACCAAAAATACTCCTACTTAGTATTTTGATTCTTCTTCGAGTACTTCTAAGTCTCCTTCTTCATCTATGAAAATGTTGATAGTTTTAGATAACATGGAATATAATATTGCAGAGGACATGAAAAAAAATAAAGCTAATATTTCTTTATATAAGGATAGTAAAATGAAACAATAAAAAAAGTTGTTTCTTAATGAGTTGAATTTTTTTCTTGCATCCCCATTACCTTCTATTGTTGTCACTTGAAAATCCTCAAAAGGAAAACATAAACTCGCAAATTTCCCTATAAATAAAATCGATCCTTCTGATGCCATCTTGATTGGATATAGATCAAATTCTCACACTCCTCATTTTTGTTGACTTTTGAAATCCTCAAAAAAAATGTACACAATTGTTTAGTAGATTTAGGTGCATCCTCAAATAGCATGCCCTAACCGGTAAGTCTTAAATTAAATGTTACACCTCAAAAATATACAGTGAAAATTCACCAATTAGATAGAATAAAAATCAAAGTGTTAGGATAAATGAATGTTGTTCTAATTAGATTATCTTCAAACCAAAATGTTTTTCAAATAATTGATATATCGGTTGATGAAATCTCTGAATTCTATGGCCTCATTTTAATCTAGGATTGGTGTGAGAAACTACATGGTTATTTTGCAACTGATTGGTCACATCTTTGGCTCCACTACAATGGAAAAACTAATCAAATTTGTTTGAATAAGGAAAAACACATGAAATAATCTCTCACTAATTTAGATGAAGAGAATGAACCAATACTTTTCACAAACAATATTTTGGGAAATTATTCTTTAGAATCGATCTCTGGTAGTTTGCCTGCTCCAAATTCTCCTTTTATTGTTGATTTGTCTTGTCACAAATAGAAAATTCCTCACAAATAGATTCATCAATATGTATATATATATTGTAGAGAATATTATAAATAAGTTTGATGAATTGTTTTGAATCATTTATTTTGATGGGTCAAAGTATAATGATGGTGCACAAGCTGGATGCATTTTAATTAATCCAAACAGAAAGAAAACCATGTTTGCATGCATCTTACAATTTTATTGTACTAATAACATTGTTGAGTATGAAGCACTAGTTTAGGGTTTGTAAAAAGATATCAATCTTGATGTCAAGTATCTTAAAGTTTTATGGCAATTCGGAAATTGTTATCAAACAAGTAAGGAAAAATATTAATTATGTTTCTAATCATATAAAACATTAGTAATCCTTGATTCAGTATTTAACTAATCATTTAATAGCATTCAATATAACTCCAATTCCAAGATCACAGAATGTTAGCGCTGGTCTCTTAGCTTTTGTTGCTTCAAAGCTCATTCCTCCAGAGGATTCAGTCCTGATATATTTTCAATAGAGTTAATTTTTCACCCTTCCAATCCTAATAACATAGATAACTGGCATGCATTTAATAATGATAATGACATTCTAAGTTTTTTAATTTCTAAAGGTTATTATTCAGATCAGATCATCGATGGGGATAAACATGATAAGAAACTCAATAGGTCTTCTAAATAAAATCCCTTTCCAAAACATGTAGTAAAGTTTGAATATTTATATGACTTCAAGGATGGATTCAAGAAATCTAGTAATTGTAAAATCCCTAGTAGTACCTTAAGATTTAAACTGATTAATCTAAGATCTGATAAAAAACCCCAAAATATCAATTTACGCCTTGGAATTTTACATAACGAAAGAGCTACTTTCATACATTTGTTAAGGAGATAAAAGGATGTTTTTTCTTGGAATTATGATGATTTATAACATATGAGACATATATCATTCAACATATTATACCCATGATACCTGATGTAAAACCTATCCAACAAACACTTAGGAAAATCCATCCTAATATTGAAGCTCAAATCGAAACCGAGTTAAATAAATTACTCAAAGCCAAAATTATCTTCCTAGTCAGACACTCAAAGTGGGTTTGAAATCCCATTCCAGTTAGAAAGAAGAATAGAGACATTTGAATTTGCATTAATGTTAGAAATTGAATCGAGCATGTGAAAATGACAATTTTCCTTTACCACCAATCGAACAAATATTATAATCTGTTGCAGGTTCTGAACTTATGTCCTTTTTGTATGGATTTTCAGGATATAAACAGTTTCTTATACATCGTGAAGACAAAATAAAAACGACATTCAGGACCAAATGGGAAACATACACATATTAGAAGATGCCTTTTGGATTGATAAATGTTGGAGCTACATTCCAAATTGCTATGGAAATAACTTTCAAAAGTTTGATTAACATGTCAATTTTTATTTATTTGGATGATATTAAGATTTACACAAAGGAAAGGAATAATCATTTTAATGATTTAAAACAATCTATTGAAACATGTAGAAAGTTTGGGCTTTCTCTCAATCCTAAGAAATTATTATTTTCTCTTAGTGAGGGAAATATTTTAGGATTTGTTGTTACAAAAGAAGGAATTAGTATAGATCTAGAAAGAGTCAAGGCTATTTCATAAATCTCCTTGCCTCATAACAGAGCATCATGCCTTTACATAATATGATAAAAGAGAAGAAAATCTACAAATGTGAGAAAATTGGAAGAACATATTTTGAGTCAATAAGGCAAGCGATAGTAGATTCCCCTTCATTATCATTCCCCAATTTTTCTAAAGATTTTTTCCTTTATACTTTTGCTTCTAAACAATCCGATACAACAGTTTTAAGTAAACCAAATGGAGAACAAGTGGAAGATCAGATTTACTTCTTTAGTTATAATCTATAAGGAGAAGATCTGAATTATTCAAAAGTTAAAAAATAGGATTTTGCAGTCTCTAAGTTAGTGAAACACTTTATACCTCTCCTCTTGAAAACGCATACAAAAGTGATTGTTCCTTTCCCAACAGTTAGGCAATTTCTTATTTAGAGAGAATTAGGAGAAAAGAGGGCTAATTGGGTTACATTCTTACAAGAATATGACTTAGAAATAAAAGTAGCCAAAATAGTTAGAGGTTAAGTTTTTTGCAGGTTGGTAACCAAAGCATTTGATAATTCAGTTGAAGAAGATTAAGGTAACAATGTTCAAGTTTCAGAGGTATGTCCTGTTCATACTAAATCTCAATATGTTCATTTAATTTTCTACTTTAAAAATGGTTATGCCCCAGTTGAGCCCGATTACGAGACAAAAATATTCTTAAGAATTAAAGCCAACCAATATAACCTTGTTAATAATGTTTTGTTTAGAAGAAATATGAATATGTCTTACTTAGATGTTTAGAGAAGCTTGAAGTAGAAAACGCGTTGTTGGAATTACATGATGGACCAACTAGTAGACACTATAACAAGGATACAACTACTCAAAAAATCATTAATGATGGTTACTATTAACCAACCTTATTCAATGATAGACATGATTATCTAATAAAATGCAAAATTTTCCAAGCAACTTCACGGAAAGAGAAGAAGTCAACCTTGCCTTTCCAGTGAGTCAATATTGCAAAAAATTTTGAACAATGGGTACTGTATATAATATGTCATATTTTTCCACACTCTTCTAAATAACACGAGTATATTTTAACTTCTACATATTATTTCACCAGCTAGGTGGAAGGAATGCCCTTATAGATGGTGAATTATGAAATTGTTATTGATTTTATCGATCAAGACATAATTACTAGATTTGGCCTTCCTAATGCTCTCATCTTAGATAATGAATCATAATTTTATATAAATTCCATTACTGAATGTGCACTCAAGCGAGGTTTTAAAGTTAAATATTCCACAAATTACTATCCTAAGGAAAATGTATTGGTTGAGTCCACCAATAAAAACATCATAAGAATTATTAAGCGAACTATGAATGAAAACTAAAATAATTGACATAAGGCTTTAATATTTTCACTATGGACTAAGTGGATTAATCATGAAACCTCTTTAGGAGCTTCTCCCTATTACATAGTATATGGAAAATAAGTTGTGTTGACTCATAATTTAACTTTACCTTCACTGGACTTAGTGTAATATGTTGAGGAACAACCTTTCTCTTCCTTAAAATTAATATTATCTACAATTATGCAATTAGAAGAAGGAAGACATAAAGACAAACATAATCATACCCAACATCAACATACTATCAAGTCTTGGTTTTATGAAAGTTCAGTTGTTGGTGCACTAAGATGTCTTTTTACATGCAATCTTAATTCCTACATTAATTATCAACCTGAGGAAAGTCTTTTTATTCCAAGATTGTCAGCACTATATATGCAGTGAATTCGGAGGTTAACCAATAACAAATCGTTGCAATTGCTAATGACTATCTTCTTCGAACTCAATCCAACCAACTCTGAAAGAAGTAATTCTAAAAGAAATTCATAATGCACTCTATAATTCTACTTAACCTATCATCGAAGCAAATAGATCTAAATACAACTTGTAGAGAATCATGATTGTTAGTATTAACTACAATTGAAGCTAAGTCACTCACTCATGAAAGAGAACTGTAACAATTAACAACAATGGCAATTCAACAACAAAACCTAATTAAATCCTAATTAGGCAACAATTCTAAATTGAGTAACAAATCTGAATTGAACGACAAACCTGAATTGAACAACAATTCTGAATTGAACAACAAATATGAATTGAACAACAATTCCAAATTGAACAACATTTCTGAATTGAACAACAAACAATACACGAATAACAAACGTTTCTCAATAGAAAATGACTGTAGAAGCATAAAGTGACGAATTATATCTCTAGAATCTATGATAACATTACTTGAAAGGGACAATGCTCTAAGATCGAATAGCATAACCAATTCAATCAAAAAAGTATCACTCGCATATAACACATGGATCAATCTAAATCTTGAATGAACAACAAACACAAACTGAATCGACAATCCTTACAATAATCAAAAGTAATATTAACTTAACGTTAACAAGAAATTGAGAATGAAATAGAAAAGATTATGACATAGGTGAAGCAATAGATATTCTCTTGATTGGGCCCAAAGTCACCAAAAGTCTCCACTAAGAGATACTCATAATATAAGTATGAGTTAAACGTAGTCCTTCTTCATTAATATAAGTAACCAACTTACAACTTCCAAAATAACAGTATTATATGTCAAAAAGAATAATTGCAAATAGTGAAATTCTAAACTCTGTGCAGTTTTTCCCTCCAACCTTATATATTACATTTAGAAAGTAAATAGATAAAAATGAATCATTAGGATCGAAGGATACTAATGATTTTTCCATACTTGATCTGATTCAGTCATAAAATAGTCATTAGTTTGCCCGATCTTTCGTTGTCCTGCCTTGCTTCTGACACTATTGCTTTCCCCTACGAGATGTTTTCATTCTGTCGATTGGGTGGCTATCACTCAATTCATGACTTTTGCACTTAAAGATTGTAAAAATCAGCTTTTCCTACTTAGATTTGTTTAATTTCTTACTGATTACTTTTAATCGACTTTAGCTATTATTTCCTAAAATTTTATTCAAAACAAAGATAATCATGTGAGAATGAGGGCTAAATAAAGTGAATACCAAGGGGAAAACACACCTTTTTCTTAACCCAACACACTCCCAAACTTACCTTGTTGCATGACCTCATGTAATGAAATAGTTGAGGTGTAGCTGAGTTAGATAATAGGCAGGATATACCTCCTTAAAATTTATGAAGCCATTTTTATTATTAAGTATAGCAAAAGCCTGGTTAACATCTTGATTCCTCAAGGTGTATCCACAATGATACTTATCTAGAGGATATGATATGACTGGAGCCCTATAACGACATCCTATCCATTCAGGCCCCATGGTTAAGACCATGTTACTGTACTTATGGAAATGAGAGGAGGCAGCTTTAAAGTTCCAGTATCCAAATGGTTCTCGGTTTCTAATAGTAATGCTAGAGACTTCCCACCTTTGTTTGGCTACAGAGAAGGCTTCCTCCTTAATCTCTTGGAAGTACTCCTCTCCATCTTGTATAATATCTGTGTGAAATGGCCCCAATTAGCCCACAACACCATTTTGCTTCATGAATTTCTTGTTCTTGACTAAGAGATGTAGGGGTTTTATAGGTTCCCCTCCAACCCATAGGTCAATTCCTTATTCACGCTTTCTAAAAGTATCGTGAGCCTTGGCCCACTTGAGTTGGCTAGTAGAAAAAAGAGAGGAATGCCTCAAGTTGTGCATCCCCTATAAAGGGGCCAGGGTTGTTGTCTCTGTCATATTCCAGGAAGAAATTGTGCATATACAGTTCATAGAGGAGGCCTTATAACTTCTCATTCTCTTCTCTGAAGCACTTGATAAAGTCTGGGGTAGTTTTAATTTCCACAGACTTCCCAACCTTAACAACTTTGATTTTCAGCAAGAGGTGTCTTTCCAAGAGGAATAGGGCACAATCTGTAGTAAGGGCTTTGCATGACAGGGTGTTTGAATAAAGAGAGCACACAGTTTCCAACTTCTCTTTAGCCTTTTGTAATCTGTCCTATGCTTTCTAAACATTTTTTTGTTTAGCCTTGTACTAAGTGAAGGTCTCATCCTCAATCGCTGTGAATGTCTTCATCTTTTTCTTTAATTCTTGATGTATACAAAGGGGCACTACCTCCTCCATTTGTTGGGCTAATTCTTGCTAAACCTTTAGTATTTCATTCTGTAGTCCCCTAATAAATTCCTTCCTTACAAAGGGAATATTAGTAGGTGTCTCCTCTATTTGGGTATCATTATGTTGTGTCTCCAAAGGCTTAATTTGGATAGAAGCCTCAACTGCTTCTTGAGTTATGTGATCATCAATTCTAATGCTTTCTTGAGCATAAGTCTGAATGGCAACCTTCATAGTAGGGTAGTCCATTTGGGTCTCCTCCACACAAACATAGGGGTCTTTAGTCTGCATTTCACTGTGCTCTAAAAGACATGCCTCTATCTGATTTTCCTTTGAACAGACCAAAAAAACCTCATTTTCGGTTTTAGCATCCTTTGTAGAACAATGCTCTATCTGTGTTCCTGTGTTCTCTTTTTCCACTTTCAATTTCCTAGCTCTAGTGGCCTCTTTAAACCATTGTCTTAGCTACACAATTATTCACTTATGTTTTCGATATTTTTGTTAGCATTTTTCTGAGCCTCTCCTTGTAGGACTTCTTTATTCTAGGACTTCCAACCGGTGGTGGTGCAACTGCATTTTCCTTAGGTTCATGCTTGGGTGGCATTATGTCAGCATCAGGGAGGGTTTCAACTGGCGTTGTATCTCCTGATGGAGATTCACCTTCTAATTATTTTTTGACATGAATTTTTCTCTCAATAGACCCTAATACAATGGTGTCTCCTGAGTAGTTATCATTCTCTAGGTTTTTTTTTGGGTAGTCCTTGTCCTCAAGGCACTTAGAAAAAATAGTATTGCCTGGTTGATTTTCATCTCTAAGGGTATCATCTCTAGGATTTTCTTCAGATGAGGGGTCCACTGGACTGATATGTGCTATTTGATTTTCTTCTCTAATAACTTCCTCTTCATCCATCTCAACTTCAAGGGGTTTTTCCATAGAAGGGCTTGGTTCTCTCTGTTCTTCCAAGAAATCAATGAATGGCAGCATTTGATTACCACCAAGGCTATCAGCAGAGGCAAACTAGTTGTGGGTACAATTCTATCCT
>APFE030015511.1:113200-126340 GCA_000404065.3 Pinus taeda | reverse complement strand
AATCATTACACTCGTTTCATTTCATTGATGTGGGATACATCAAGGCCCTCCTGTGATGAGTATCTTCTTGTTGACATAAACAAATTCTCCAAGAATATGACTTAGAAACACCCCTTCAGTACCTTGAGACTTGCATACATCAATGGCATGCTTCTCTCTTTCGGTGATAGGTTGACATCACTAACCTTCGACCGAAAGAATTTTTATGGTGTTCAACATCAAAGCATCCATTCACACCATGCAGAATGTACTACAGTACCTTTAGGATCATTATCATTATCGGTGATTTCTCTCGCGTCTGTTAACGACTTACATCATTGGCTGGTAATCATATGGTGTCTTCCCATGTGCGACCTTAGATCACATATTCGCATGGTTAGACTTGTACTTGAGCGAACAATTGAGCAAGATAGAAGACTCCATATCTAGTTTCATCCATCTGGGCTGCGATTTTAGGAAATGTACCAAATCATTTATACAATGGCTTTACATTGATGGTCATCCTATCATGGGTCTATATCTATAGATGACTGTCTCTATACTTGTAATGAAATTTTATATGCTAAGCATGTGTATGCCTTCCCTCAGCAATTCATGAGAAAAAATCAAAATATCATGATATTATGTATTGAAACCGATCCAGGTCACCAACCGCTTCAGAACCTCCTCATCACATCGTAAAGCGTATAACTTGACATCATTATTTTTGACTTCATGCTTTAGGGGGTAGCTATTATAGATCCCTTCGGGCACATCACTCCCACCATTCAGATCTGTACCATTAGGGCTCCTCAAACACTAATTTAGTTGCTACGTGCCCTAGACAAGTCATCATTTTGAATGCCTCCTTTACTGAGAGTTCTTTGGTCTAAAACCCTCCAGAATTGCCTCCTTGAGGGACCAGCGTATCTTTGGATGGGGATAAGTGTGCTTCACTATAGGTAGGCCCATGTCAGGGTGCTCTACAGAGCACCTAGGATCACTTTGACTTGCGCTATTTGAGTTTGAGTGAAATCCACATAGGGTTCTAGGAATATTCTTATCTTGTGGAGTGATTTAGAAGATTCCCAAACTTATCATCTCCTAGGAGCTCAAAATTGGATAGGGAATGAGTTAAGTAACCTCCTATACTCTCATCCCTTCCTCCATGGAAACTATCTCTATGTTTGGAAGGCCATTCAATACCCTCATTTATGAACAAACCTCCTCACTTTGCCTAAAAATTGAGAACTAATATAAGTGATCAAGGGTTGGACTCTAAGAATTTGTAAGGAGATATTGTCGGTGTGAGAATTGAGAGTATAAGCAAGTGTTGCTATGTTTCCAGAGTGTTGTGCTATTGATGTGATGTTGGTTGGAACCATTGCTGGAAGAGTTACAATGGATCAGACTTCATGGTTGTAACTCTTCCTTCTACTTAATCAATCTATTTACACCTTCTTCGATATGCTTATCTTGATATATGATGTTTATATGTGCCAATGTATCTAATTCCATTTACTTGTATTCAATAGATCTCTTTCTTCGATTGTTTCTTTGTCTTCTGATTATGCTTGCAGGTACTTTTTGAGCAAGTTAAGTTCGAGGAGGAGTGACAGGAGTCAAACAAAGGAGACAAGAGGAAAGCAAAAGAACAAGTAGGTGCTTTGAATCCCTTCATCTTATTTATCATTTAAATAAAATGGATAAGCACTTTAAATTTGTTGTTGTGGGTATAGCTACCTACGTAGGGAATTAGTATTTATCCGTAGATATTGAATTCCTCATAACAAGGGGATGGTAACAACTTCCCATCTAAAGGAGGTATATTAAAGACAATATCTAATCAAGGAGACACAAACTTGATATGTAATTTACATTTGTTTGGAAATCTAGGGAGATTTTGGAATTCTTAGAAAAAACATCATTTCTTATAAAACTACCTCAAAGACCCTTGTGTACATTTTATACCAATGAGAATTTTGCAAATATGTTTGCAGGAACCTTAATTTGTCATTCCATAAACACAAACTTCTCTTGAAATTTTCTCATTCAACTCCATTGCGTAGAAAGTCGTCCACAAACTTGATTATTTGGATACTTTTGCAATTTTGCGTTTTACCCGATTTTTTACATATTCACCTCAAATACCCCTACGAATCTCCCAAATCATGATGAATTTTAGAAAACCATTTGAGGCTTAGTCAATTTTATATACTAGGAGAAACAATCGTGTTCCATATTTTTAATATTCTTCTTCATATGCACAAAAATTGAGGTGAACTTTGGCAGTTTGAACTGTGTCGAATTTACTGCAGAAGCATTAATTATTCTCTAAAATTTGATTTGTACTACCTACATGCATTTTTACTAGTGTGCAGGTGCGTAAACAATATTTTTAACAAAATTCTTTCCTGGATTTTCCTCAAAATGTGACAATGTATGAAAGCCCCAAATTGGTTGCTCTCTAGTGCAGGAATGATGCTCTTTAGTGCAAGAACATGTAAATGAATGCTAATTCCACCTCTGACTATCAAAAAAGATCCAAGATCATTCCAAACATGTGTTTGTACTACCAGCCAGCATTTTCATTCTTAGAAAGCTTGAATGATGAAGTATTCCACATATACTTGGTCCAGCATCCCTGTGTGATGCAAGAAGATGACAATCTACATTAACAACATTTTAATGAGCATTAATCCTAGAAATTAATATAACGAATTTCTTCTTATATAAAATAAAATCCAAGTGTAAATATTTTTTATTGCATTACAATAATGTAGGAAGTGTTCATAAACTGGTAAAACAAGGGAAGAAGTAGGGCATCATAGGAATAAAAAAAAGTGCATTAAGTACAACAATTCTGGGGCCTGACAACAACCTTTTGATCAAGTACAACTTCTTCTTGTTCTAATACTCCAAGAATAGAAAACATACCATGGAATAACCGAGGGGAAGTTGCAATGACACCACCTTTAAATCTTCTTCCTAAAAACCCAGAACTATAGTTAGACAAATATAATCCAGGTGATGGTTTACCTGTAGAGGAACATCTTCACAATTTTATGCTAGAAATCAATCTCAATAGGGTTTTCCAAGAATATTTATTTTGTAGACTATTCCCTTAGACACTTGAAGGATTTGCAAGGATCTGGTACTTTTGTTTACCAACTAGATCAATCACAAGATGGGATACATTTCAAGAACAACTCTGGTTAAAATTTGGGGATGAGCAAACAACAACTACCTTAATCAATGACTTATCAAATCTCAAATCTAACCCAAATGAGAAAATCAAAGACTTTAATTTAAGATTCAACAAATTATTAAATAAAATCCCAGATAAATCTAGACCTAGTGTTCATGCACAAATAGAATGATATATCATTTCCCTTCCTTCAAATATTGTGATGCTTGTAGATAAATCTTAGAGAAGAGTACCTCTAAATAACATGAAATGAGCTTTATTTGTTCAAAAGAGAGTCCTATCTCTTGAAAAGAAATTTTATATCGAAGAAAGAAAAAAAACCAAGAAAGTAACCTTCAAAGATGAGTACAAGAAAAATGTTTCTAAAAATCATTTTGAATTGGAAGGATTACAGAAAGTGCTAAACGAAATCACAAATGAGATGCTTGAAATTAGGAAACAAGTTGTTGAAACCATGACGAAATCCTATCAACCTTTCAAAAGGAATCAACCTTCACAATCTCAACCATCTACTGAAATATCAGATGAAAAATATGATGATGACAAAGAAGAGGAAGAAGCATCTGCATCTGTCAATGCAGCACAAGAAGAAGAGATAGTCAAATCCTATGGCTTATGTCGCTCTTTCTTTACAATTCAAAGAATGAAGAAGAACAAGAAGCCTTGCCAGTAAGTAATAGGATAAAGGAACTTGTTGATACCATTTCATCAAGAAAAAATAAGAAAACTTCTACTCCTTCAACTAAAGACAAATTTACGACCAAAAATACTCCTACTTAGTATTTTGATTCTTCTTCGAGTACTTCTAAGTCTCCTTCTTCATCTATGAAAATGTTGATAGTTTTAGATAACATGGAATATAATATTGCAGAGGACATGAAAAAAAATAAAGCTAATATTTCTTTATATAAGGATAGTAAAATGAAACAATAAAAAAAGTTGTTTCTTAATGAGTTGAATTTTTTTCTTGCATCCCCATTACCTTCTATTGTTGTCACTTGAAAATCCTCAAAAGGAAAACATAAACTCGCAAATTTCCCTATAAATAAAATCGATCCTTCTGATGCCATCTTGATTGGATATAGATCAAATTCTCACACTCCTCATTTTTGTTGACTTTTGAAATCCTCAAAAAAAATGTACACAATTGTTTAGTAGATTTAGGTGCATCCTCAAATAGCATGCCCTAACCGGTAAGTCTTAAATTAAATGTTACACCTCAAAAATATACAGTGAAAATTCACCAATTAGATAGAATAAAAATCAAAGTGTTAGGATAAATGAATGTTGTTCTAATTAGATTATCTTCAAACCAAAATGTTTTTCAAATAATTGATATATCGGTTGATGAAATCTCTGAATTCTATGGCCTCATTTTAATCTAGGATTGGTGTGAGAAACTACATGGTTATTTTGCAACTGATTGGTCACATCTTTGGCTCCACTACAATGGAAAAACTAATCAAATTTGTTTGAATAAGGAAAAACACATGAAATAATCTCTCACTAATTTAGATGAAGAGAATGAACCAATACTTTTCACAAACAATATTTTGGGAAATTATTCTTTAGAATCGATCTCTGGTAGTTTGCCTGCTCCAAATTCTCCTTTTATTGTTGATTTGTCTTGTCACAAATAGAAAATTCCTCACAAATAGATTCATCAATATGTATATATATATTGTAGAGAATATTATAAATAAGTTTGATGAATTGTTTTGAATCATTTATTTTGATGGGTCAAAGTATAATGATGGTGCACAAGCTGGATGCATTTTAATTAATCCAAACAGAAAGAAAACCATGTTTGCATGCATCTTACAATTTTATTGTACTAATAACATTGTTGAGTATGAAGCACTAGTTTAGGGTTTGTAAAAAGATATCAATCTTGATGTCAAGTATCTTAAAGTTTTATGGCAATTCGGAAATTGTTATCAAACAAGTAAGGAAAAATATTAATTATGTTTCTAATCATATAAAACATTAGTAATCCTTGATTCAGTATTTAACTAATCATTTAATAGCATTCAATATAACTCCAATTCCAAGATCACAGAATGTTAGCGCTGGTCTCTTAGCTTTTGTTGCTTCAAAGCTCATTCCTCCAGAGGATTCAGTCCTGATATATTTTCAATAGAGTTAATTTTTCACCCTTCCAATCCTAATAACATAGATAACTGGCATGCATTTAATAATGATAATGACATTCTAAGTTTTTTAATTTCTAAAGGTTATTATTCAGATCAGATCATCGATGGGGATAAACATGATAAGAAACTCAATAGGTCTTCTAAATAAAATCCCTTTCCAAAACATGTAGTAAAGTTTGAATATTTATATGACTTCAAGGATGGATTCAAGAAATCTAGTAATTGTAAAATCCCTAGTAGTACCTTAAGATTTAAACTGATTAATCTAAGATCTGATAAAAAACCCCAAAATATCAATTTACGCCTTGGAATTTTACATAACGAAAGAGCTACTTTCATACATTTGTTAAGGAGATAAAAGGATGTTTTTTCTTGGAATTATGATGATTTATAACATATGAGACATATATCATTCAACATATTATACCCATGATACCTGATGTAAAACCTATCCAACAAACACTTAGGAAAATCCATCCTAATATTGAAGCTCAAATCGAAACCGAGTTAAATAAATTACTCAAAGCCAAAATTATCTTCCTAGTCAGACACTCAAAGTGGGTTTGAAATCCCATTCCAGTTAGAAAGAAGAATAGAGACATTTGAATTTGCATTAATGTTAGAAATTGAATCGAGCATGTGAAAATGACAATTTTCCTTTACCACCAATCGAACAAATATTATAATCTGTTGCAGGTTCTGAACTTATGTCCTTTTTGTATGGATTTTCAGGATATAAACAGTTTCTTATACATCGTGAAGACAAAATAAAAACGACATTCAGGACCAAATGGGAAACATACACATATTAGAAGATGCCTTTTGGATTGATAAATGTTGGAGCTACATTCCAAATTGCTATGGAAATAACTTTCAAAAGTTTGATTAACATGTCAATTTTTATTTATTTGGATGATATTAAGATTTACACAAAGGAAAGGAATAATCATTTTAATGATTTAAAACAATCTATTGAAACATGTAGAAAGTTTGGGCTTTCTCTCAATCCTAAGAAATTATTATTTTCTCTTAGTGAGGGAAATATTTTAGGATTTGTTGTTACAAAAGAAGGAATTAGTATAGATCTAGAAAGAGTCAAGGCTATTTCATAAATCTCCTTGCCTCATAACAGAGCATCATGCCTTTACATAATATGATAAAAGAGAAGAAAATCTACAAATGTGAGAAAATTGGAAGAACATATTTTGAGTCAATAAGGCAAGCGATAGTAGATTCCCCTTCATTATCATTCCCCAATTTTTCTAAAGATTTTTTCCTTTATACTTTTGCTTCTAAACAATCCGATACAACAGTTTTAAGTAAACCAAATGGAGAACAAGTGGAAGATCAGATTTACTTCTTTAGTTATAATCTATAAGGAGAAGATCTGAATTATTCAAAAGTTAAAAAATAGGATTTTGCAGTCTCTAAGTTAGTGAAACACTTTATACCTCTCCTCTTGAAAACGCATACAAAAGTGATTGTTCCTTTCCCAACAGTTAGGCAATTTCTTATTTAGAGAGAATTAGGAGAAAAGAGGGCTAATTGGGTTACATTCTTACAAGAATATGACTTAGAAATAAAAGTAGCCAAAATAGTTAGAGGTTAAGTTTTTTGCAGGTTGGTAACCAAAGCATTTGATAATTCAGTTGAAGAAGATTAAGGTAACAATGTTCAAGTTTCAGAGGTATGTCCTGTTCATACTAAATCTCAATATGTTCATTTAATTTTCTACTTTAAAAATGGTTATGCCCCAGTTGAGCCCGATTACGAGACAAAAATATTCTTAAGAATTAAAGCCAACCAATATAACCTTGTTAATAATGTTTTGTTTAGAAGAAATATGAATATGTCTTACTTAGATGTTTAGAGAAGCTTGAAGTAGAAAACGCGTTGTTGGAATTACATGATGGACCAACTAGTAGACACTATAACAAGGATACAACTACTCAAAAAATCATTAATGATGGTTACTATTAACCAACCTTATTCAATGATAGACATGATTATCTAATAAAATGCAAAATTTTCCAAGCAACTTCACGGAAAGAGAAGAAGTCAACCTTGCCTTTCCAGTGAGTCAATATTGCAAAAAATTTTGAACAATGGGTACTGTATATAATATGTCATATTTTTCCACACTCTTCTAAATAACACGAGTATATTTTAACTTCTACATATTATTTCACCAGCTAGGTGGAAGGAATGCCCTTATAGATGGTGAATTATGAAATTGTTATTGATTTTATCGATCAAGACATAATTACTAGATTTGGCCTTCCTAATGCTCTCATCTTAGATAATGAATCATAATTTTATATAAATTCCATTACTGAATGTGCACTCAAGCGAGGTTTTAAAGTTAAATATTCCACAAATTACTATCCTAAGGAAAATGTATTGGTTGAGTCCACCAATAAAAACATCATAAGAATTATTAAGCGAACTATGAATGAAAACTAAAATAATTGACATAAGGCTTTAATATTTTCACTATGGACTAAGTGGATTAATCATGAAACCTCTTTAGGAGCTTCTCCCTATTACATAGTATATGGAAAATAAGTTGTGTTGACTCATAATTTAACTTTACCTTCACTGGACTTAGTGTAATATGTTGAGGAACAACCTTTCTCTTCCTTAAAATTAATATTATCTACAATTATGCAATTAGAAGAAGGAAGACATAAAGACAAACATAATCATACCCAACATCAACATACTATCAAGTCTTGGTTTTATGAAAGTTCAGTTGTTGGTGCACTAAGATGTCTTTTTACATGCAATCTTAATTCCTACATTAATTATCAACCTGAGGAAAGTCTTTTTATTCCAAGATTGTCAGCACTATATATGCAGTGAATTCGGAGGTTAACCAATAACAAATCGTTGCAATTGCTAATGACTATCTTCTTCGAACTCAATCCAACCAACTCTGAAAGAAGTAATTCTAAAAGAAATTCATAATGCACTCTATAATTCTACTTAACCTATCATCGAAGCAAATAGATCTAAATACAACTTGTAGAGAATCATGATTGTTAGTATTAACTACAATTGAAGCTAAGTCACTCACTCATGAAAGAGAACTGTAACAATTAACAACAATGGCAATTCAACAACAAAACCTAATTAAATCCTAATTAGGCAACAATTCTAAATTGAGTAACAAATCTGAATTGAACGACAAACCTGAATTGAACAACAATTCTGAATTGAACAACAAATATGAATTGAACAACAATTCCAAATTGAACAACATTTCTGAATTGAACAACAAACAATACACGAATAACAAACGTTTCTCAATAGAAAATGACTGTAGAAGCATAAAGTGACGAATTATATCTCTAGAATCTATGATAACATTACTTGAAAGGGACAATGCTCTAAGATCGAATAGCATAACCAATTCAATCAAAAAAGTATCACTCGCATATAACACATGGATCAATCTAAATCTTGAATGAACAACAAACACAAACTGAATCGACAATCCTTACAATAATCAAAAGTAATATTAACTTAACGTTAACAAGAAATTGAGAATGAAATAGAAAAGATTATGACATAGGTGAAGCAATAGATATTCTCTTGATTGGGCCCAAAGTCACCAAAAGTCTCCACTAAGAGATACTCATAATATAAGTATGAGTTAAACGTAGTCCTTCTTCATTAATATAAGTAACCAACTTACAACTTCCAAAATAACAGTATTATATGTCAAAAAGAATAATTGCAAATAGTGAAATTCTAAACTCTGTGCAGTTTTTCCCTCCAACCTTATATATTACATTTAGAAAGTAAATAGATAAAAATGAATCATTAGGATCGAAGGATACTAATGATTTTTCCATACTTGATCTGATTCAGTCATAAAATAGTCATTAGTTTGCCCGATCTTTCGTTGTCCTGCCTTGCTTCTGACACTATTGCTTTCCCCTACGAGATGTTTTCATTCTGTCGATTGGGTGGCTATCACTCAATTCATGACTTTTGCACTTAAAGATTGTAAAAATCAGCTTTTCCTACTTAGATTTGTTTAATTTCTTACTGATTACTTTTAATCGACTTTAGCTATTATTTCCTAAAATTTTATTCAAAACAAAGATAATCATGTGAGAATGAGGGCTAAATAAAGTGAATACCAAGGGGAAAACACACCTTTTTCTTAACCCAACACACTCCCAAACTTACCTTGTTGCATGACCTCATGTAATGAAATAGTTGAGGTGTAGCTGAGTTAGATAATAGGCAGGATATACCTCCTTAAAATTTATGAAGCCATTTTTATTATTAAGTATAGCAAAAGCCTGGTTAACATCTTGATTCCTCAAGGTGTATCCACAATGATACTTATCTAGAGGATATGATATGACTGGAGCCCTATAACGACATCCTATCCATTCAGGCCCCATGGTTAAGACCATGTTACTGTACTTATGGAAATGAGAGGAGGCAGCTTTAAAGTTCCAGTATCCAAATGGTTCTCGGTTTCTAATAGTAATGCTAGAGACTTCCCACCTTTGTTTGGCTACAGAGAAGGCTTCCTCCTTAATCTCTTGGAAGTACTCCTCTCCATCTTGTATAATATCTGTGTGAAATGGCCCCAATTAGCCCACAACACCATTTTGCTTCATGAATTTCTTGTTCTTGACTAAGAGATGTAGGGGTTTTATAGGTTCCCCTCCAACCCATAGGTCAATTCCTTATTCACGCTTTCTAAAAGTATCGTGAGCCTTGGCCCACTTGAGTTGGCTAGTAGAAAAAAGAGAGGAATGCCTCAAGTTGTGCATCCCCTATAAAGGGGCCAGGGTTGTTGTCTCTGTCATATTCCAGGAAGAAATTGTGCATATACAGTTCATAGAGGAGGCCTTATAACTTCTCATTCTCTTCTCTGAAGCACTTGATAAAGTCTGGGGTAGTTTTAATTTCCACAGACTTCCCAACCTTAACAACTTTGATTTTCAGCAAGAGGTGTCTTTCCAAGAGGAATAGGGCACAATCTGTAGTAAGGGCTTTGCATGACAGGGTGTTTGAATAAAGAGAGCACACAGTTTCCAACTTCTCTTTAGCCTTTTGTAATCTGTCCTATGCTTTCTAAACATTTTTTTGTTTAGCCTTGTACTAAGTGAAGGTCTCATCCTCAATCGCTGTGAATGTCTTCATCTTTTTCTTTAATTCTTGATGTATACAAAGGGGCACTACCTCCTCCATTTGTTGGGCTAATTCTTGCTAAACCTTTAGTATTTCATTCTGTAGTCCCCTAATAAATTCCTTCCTTACAAAGGGAATATTAGTAGGTGTCTCCTCTATTTGGGTATCATTATGTTGTGTCTCCAAAGGCTTAATTTGGATAGAAGCCTCAACTGCTTCTTGAGTTATGTGATCATCAATTCTAATGCTTTCTTGAGCATAAGTCTGAATGGCAACCTTCATAGTAGGGTAGTCCATTTGGGTCTCCTCCACACAAACATAGGGGTCTTTAGTCTGCATTTCACTGTGCTCTAAAAGACATGCCTCTATCTGATTTTCCTTTGAACAGACCAAAAAAACCTCATTTTCGGTTTTAGCATCCTTTGTAGAACAATGCTCTATCTGTGTTCCTGTGTTCTCTTTTTCCACTTTCAATTTCCTAGCTCTAGTGGCCTCTTTAAACCATTGTCTTAGCTACACAATTATTCACTTATGTTTTCGATATTTTTGTTAGCATTTTTCTGAGCCTCTCCTTGTAGGACTTCTTTATTCTAGGACTTCCAACCGGTGGTGGTGCAACTGCATTTTCCTTAGGTTCATGCTTGGGTGGCATTATGTCAGCATCAGGGAGGGTTTCAACTGGCGTTGTATCTCCTGATGGAGATTCACCTTCTAATTATTTTTTGACATGAATTTTTCTCTCAATAGACCCTAATACAATGGTGTCTCCTGAGTAGTTATCATTCTCTAGGTTTTTTTTTGGGTAGTCCTTGTCCTCAAGGCACTTAGAAAAAATAGTATTGCCTGGTTGATTTTCATCTCTAAGGGTATCATCTCTAGGATTTTCTTCAGATGAGGGGTCCACTGGACTGATATGTGCTATTTGATTTTCTTCTCTAATAACTTCCTCTTCATCCATCTCAACTTCAAGGGGTTTTTCCATAGAAGGGCTTGGTTCTCTCTGTTCTTCCAAGAAATCAATGAATGGCAGCATTTGATTACCACCAAGGCTATCAGCAGAGGCAAACTAGTTGTGGGTACAATTCTATCCTTTAAAATTTTCAATGTTTTCTCTTCCCTCGCCAAACATCCCCATGTTTTCCAATGCCCTAGCCACCTCTTGTTCATAGTCTTGCAAAGGGGTATTATGCAGACTTGGAGGTGGTGTGAACAATGGGTCGACCTCATTTTTTTTAATTGGAGTATGCTATTGGGACTTCACTCACGCAGAGCATCTCCATTTTTCTAGGTTCAAAGGCACAGAGGAATTTTTCCTCTTCAACGTCCTTCGTGGACCTGGGGTTCTAGGCCCTTGCTGTTCTGTTACTGGGTTTTCTGGAGGTGGCACCAAAGTAGGATCTACAATATTGTCTTAGGTTAACTGCGGCTAGGCTAGTCCATGTATGATAACAAATTTAATTAGTCTTTGATGACTAATGATGGTGCGTGGGTCCTTAGCTTTCCTAACTTGTTGAGTGACATCATGTAGTAGAGAATTCAAATAAACGACAAATTAACTGAAATATTCAGTTTTAGGATGGCTAACAATTTGAGTTGATGGGGATTTACCACATCCTAGTGACCATCACATGTGATGTGCCATTGAATGATCACTGCCAAGGATTTCTTAATGCTGAAGGGTGAATCCCTTTCCCTATTTGTGCTACTTTCTCATCTGGGTCCTAGAACACTATAACTGCATTGTGCAGAAGGAAGGGCTTGCCTATCCAGTTTGTTTCCTCAGCCAAAAGTCAGGTGACTTCGGCTATGACTACTTTAGAGACTGCTATATCCATGATTCTTACTATGGTGCTATCATTCTACAAATTCTACAAGAATTCGAGTGTCAATTCTTCATGAAATCCCTCCAATTTATTTACATATTGCAGCCATCCTACGTGCTCGAGAATTGCACGAGCCTAGTCTGGTACCATGAGTACTGTGGGTTCATTTCAGATAGCTCTACCGCCCATGGCTTTTGTGTTCTTGTGACTGGTTCTCCTACATGGACTTATCCTGCTCTTTCGAAAATTAGAACAACAACAAAGATCGTTAAGGCAATTAACAGGAAAATGATGTTGATTTGGGATTTAACAACATATACAGTCAAGTCATTTGTCTCATCAACCACTTTTTATGCAGGCCCATAACGAATTCGCATTCCATCCATAGTGGTTGTTGTTGTTTCTCCAATTAGAAATACCTTGTTTAGAGAATCTTCGGCGAAATCACATAAGTATTCTTTTGTCGACGCGTTTCGAACCAACCAGTGTGGTTCATCGTCAGGACAAGTTGAAGATCAGATCCAGCTTATCATGTTTAAATAGTGTATGCAGAGACTCCAACGGCTATATTGCCTACGGCTAATTTTGACCTAATGACCCAAGTCAGACCAATAATATTCCCGTTATATTTTTATTTATTTTTATTCTAGGAAATAGTTAAATTCGGTAATTTACATAATAAAGTATTCATTTGTTATATATATATAAATTCCAAAAACCTAACTAATTTATATTAAAATAATATCCTTGGTATATTTAATAATAATATTTTTATTCTAATTTATCATTTATACCTAATGGCCCAATTAATATATTTTAT
>APFE030015511.1:27520-112982 GCA_000404065.3 Pinus taeda | reverse complement strand
ATTAAATATACCAAGGATATTATTTTAATTAGGTTTTTGGAATTTATATATATAACAAATGAATACTTTATTATATAAATTACCGAATTTAACTATTTCCTAGAATAAAAATAAATAAAAATATAACGGGAATATTATTGGTCTGACTTGGGTCATTATGTCAAAATTAGCCGTTGGAGTCTCTGCATACACTATTTAAACATGATAAGATGGATCTGATCTTCAACTTGTCCTGACGATGAACCACACTGGTTGGTTCGAAACGCGTCGACAAAAGAATACTTATGTGATTTCGCCGAAGATTCTCTAAACAATGTTATGGATCACAAAAGTCTAAATTCCTTAATAATTTCCCTGCACAGAAATACCTTGCTAAATATTACGCATATCCAATCATCATGCAACCTTTACCCTAGAATCAATTTAATAATTAGCATTCAATTATCTGTAACTGTCACACACACTATTCACACATAGACCATCCCCCCTCCAATGGTAAAAAGCATGCCGACGTCTGCCAAGCATGTGAAAAGTAAGCACATGAATTGAGGATTCATAAATGCAGACAACCAATTGAGAAAAGTGACACAATTTATGACAAAGAAGTTAAATGCATACACATGTCAGGGGTAAAAATGGCCGAAAAAGATAAAAACAGATACCTACAATATTATGTGAAAAGATGTTCACCCCAAGTGGTATTAGTAACAGACGCATAATTGGCGGTAAGAAGTAATGACTATCATGCATTGATTGGACAAATATATAATATAATGAATATATAACATAAGTTACCATGCATATTGGCTTGTAAGAGTGTTGTTCAAATCAGAAATATTCTTAGAAATGAATCCATAGGTGGCAATAGAATAGAGAGAATTTGGCAGTGTAAGTTAGTACTACAATACCATAAGTAGAGCAACTGCTACTAGTAGGCATTCACAGCCTCGGCATGGTTGCTTTTTAACCCCACAAATGAGCCGGAGTCCTCCTTTTAGTATTCAGTTGATTCTTCTTTTTCTACCATAAAGAGACCACTATGATCACATGGTGACCAGACAATCATAGTGCCATTCACCAAGATATAACAAAATGATCAGGCTGGCTTGTAATGAGACCCCCTATCCTTCTGATAGTTTGTAATAATTAAGAAGGTCATTACCTTGGTTTGGTATCAAAAAATGGAATGTCACTTGTTACATCTTTATGATCATGGTAGGTTGGGTCATGATGAGGTCCCCTATCCTCTTTAAGACAATGGTCACTGCATTTGCATATTTCCTTTTTTTCATTTTTTCATTTTTTGATGTTTTTATAAAAAGAGGGAGGCTCATTTTCTCCTTAAGAGCTAGGGATGGTGTAAGAAGTAAAAATATGCCAAGGAAAGGGTATAATTTTACCCCCATCTCATCATTTCGAAGATATTTTTCCATTTGAAAGTGTGGCAAGTAAGCTAGCATGGTTTGAAATAATGAATCATTTTATGATGTGCCAAAAAAAAAGATGTCTAGTCAGTCATTATAGAGATGCACCATATCAGATTTTGGATAAATATAACCATCAAGAGGCTTCATAAATCATAATAGTGTTGACATTACTATTTTTCTTTATGTTAGACACAAATCCACTCATATGTTGTTTATTCAAAACATAAAATAAAAGGAAGATGGCAGCATGATCGGCAATGAATCAGTAAAAGAAATAACAATTTGTCCTAAAATAAACACAAAAGTGTTATTGAATTGATTGAACAACAATCGTTCAACCATTTCACAACAAAATCAAAAAGAAAACAAAATTGTTGTTTAATTGATTGAACAACAATCGTTCAATCGATTAAATGACAAATATTAATAAGAAAAAGACGCAAAAGTGTTTTTCAATCGATTGAACAACATTCGTTCAATCATTTGAACAATGAAAATTTTAAAAATAAGAAATGAAAAAAATGTTGTTCAATCAATTAAACAACAATCATTCAATTGTTTGAACAACGAAACTTTAAAAACACAAAAAGTGTTGTTCAATCAATAGAACAACGTTCGTTCAGTCATTTGAACAGCGAAAATGTAAAAACTCAAAAAGTGTTGTTGAATCAATTGAACAACAATCGTTGAATCGTTTGAACAACAAAATTGTAAAAGCAGAAAAAGTGTTGTTCAATCAATTGAACAACAATCATTCCATCATTTGAACAATGAAAATGTAAAAAAGCAAAAAGTGTTGTTCAATCGATTGAACAACAATCATTCAATCGTTTGAATAATGAAAATGTAGAAATGCAAAAAGTGTTGTTCAATCGATTGAACAACAATCTTTCAGTCGTTTCAACAATGGAAATGTAAAAACACAAAAAGTGTTGTTCAACCGATTGAACAATAATCATTCAATCGTTTGAACAATGAAAATTTAAAAATGCAAAAAGTGTTGTTGAATCGATTGAACAGTAACCATTCAATAGTTTGAACAATGAAAATATAAAAAATGAAGAAAGTGTTGTTCAATTGATTGAACAACAATCGTTCAATCGTTTCAACAAAAAAAATAAAAAATGAAAAAAGTGTTGTTCAATCAATTGAACAACAATTGGTCAATCGTTTGAACAACAAATGTCAACAAGAATGCAAAAGTCCTATTCAATCGATTAAGTAACAATCATTCAATCATTTAAACAACAAAATCAAAAACGAAAAAATGTTGCTCAATAGATTGAACAACAATTTCCACACACAAAAATAAGTTATTTTGAATAGATTGAACAACGATGCGCACATAAACATAAGTGTTGTTCAATTGATTGAACAACAATCGTTCAATCAATTGAATGACACTTACCAAGCACTTGAAGCAAGAAAAATCATCATATTTACATGGTGGTGCCTAAATGAATTACAACCAATCAAAAAGAATATATACATTATTTACAATTAAAAAAAAAGAATTCAATTTTTTGAAACAAAACCTGCAAGGTCATCACTCTCTGCAGCTAAGATTTGCATGGAGGGGTCCTCGCATACCTATTGGCAAAAATACTCCCTAGTGAGTGGTTTGTAGAGACACACTCAATACCGATTCACCTTAAAAGAATGGCTAGACTCGTCAATTGTAGTCAAAGTAAGAGTCCCATTGTTATGTACTTCTTGGATCTCATAAGGGCGAAGCCATCTTGTTTATAATTTGGCTAGAAAGTCCTAGAATCTAGAGTCATAAAGGAGTGTTGAGTCCCCTTTCGGAAATGTCTTCTTTTTGTTGAGGGTGTTGCGTCACTTTTCCCTTTGCTTCTAAATAATTGATGTGCATTGCAAAGCTAGCAATCAAGCTTCATCTAGTTCGTTGATTTGTTGGTGTTGCTTGGTTTGGGCTTTTATTAAATCCGACCCCACTTCCTGAGCTGTTCTTAGAGTCTTTATTTCGAATTCAATTGGAGAAACAGGTTCTTTGCTGAACGCTAGCTGGTATAGAGACTATCTAGTAGTATTCCTCCAAGTCATGCGATAGGCCCACAACACCTCTAGTAGTCTAGTAGCCCAGTCTCGCCGACGTGTTGAGACTATTTTGGTCAGAATCACTTCAATGACCTTATTGGTGCTTCCAACTTGCCCATTTGCCTGTGGGTGATATGGGGAAGTGATCTTATGTGTAATGTGATCGTTTCTGAGAGTGGTTGTAATCTTGTGTCATATGAATTTCCCTCACCCATCTGTTATCACTTCCCACAGTAAATCGCGCTGCATGAATAACCCAAAGAGAAAGTTAATCACTACTTCCTATGTAGCTCTTAGTAAATCTACTATTTCAACACATTTCTTCACATAAAATGTGACAACCAATATCTAGCCTTTCTAATTCGATGGCAGATGGAATGGGCCAACAAAGTCCAATGTCTATCATTCGAACGGTTCTATTAGTAGTGGGTGTTGCAACGACATTTCATCAGATTACCCAGGTCATCTCATCCTTTGGCAACTATCACAAGCCTAGGCATATTTCTTAGCATCTTTAAAAATAATGGGTGAATAATAGCCCATTTATAGTACCTTATTCCATATCCTTCTGTTTGTGAGGTTTTGTCTAGAGGGCTCGTCATGGTAAGCTTTCAGGATATCATAAATCTCATCCTCATGAACGCGTCTGCGTATACACATGTTGGACCCTGTGCGATAAAGATATCTGCCAATCCAAGAAAATCGGGCACTGTACTGAAAGATCAGTTTACTCTCCCTCGACGTCAAATCCCTAAGAAGCTTCCCTACTGCTAGATAATTTTCCACATCTGTGTACCATGGCATCTTGGTTATCATGGCAAACAAATGTTCATCTGGGAATTGGTTGTCAACTACCACTGGATCATTTACCTTTGTGATTTGAGACAAAATATGAGCAGCTGGGTTTTCATTCCCCAGACGATCCTTAATAGTAATGTCAAATTCCTGTAAAAACTTTAGCCAATGAGTCACTCAACCATTTGTGATAGGTTTGTTAGCTAAATACCGAATGGAAAAGTGATCAGTATATAGAAAAACTTGGTAGCTAGTTATCTAATGTCTAAATTGTTTATTGCATAAATAATAGCTAAGAATTATTTTTCTGTTACTGCATAATTAAGCTTTGCGGGAGTAAGATTTTCACTAATATAATATATAGCATAAGCATTCCTTTCCTCTTCACGATGGAGGACAACAACTATAGCTACATCTAATGTGTTTATGGATATTCAAAAAGGCAGCTCCCAGTTTGGTCCACGCAATACCAGTGTCGTCGAGACTAGCTTTTTTAAACATCTGAAGGTTGTGTCACATTTGTTAGACCATTTAAAATCAACATTTCCAGTTAAAGGATATAAAGGTGTAGAAATTTGTGAAATGTTTTCAATAAACCTACGATAATAGCCTGCATATCCCCAACAATTGTGCCAAAATGTTGGTTCACGAAGATGTCTTTTTATAGGCAATCTTAATTCCTACATTAATTGTCAACCCGAGGCAAGTCTTTTTATTCCAAGATTTTCAGTACTATATAGGCAGTGAATTCAGAGGTTCAATAATAACAAATCATTGGAATTGCTAATGACTATCTTCTTCAAACTCAATCCAATCAACTTTGAAAGAAGTAATTCTGAAAGAAATTCATAACACACTCAATAATTCTACTTAACATATCATGGAAGAAAAATAGATCTGAATACAACTTGTAAAGAATCAGGCTTGGTAGTCTTAACTAGAATCAAATCTAAGTCAGTCACTCATGAAAGAGAACTGTAACAATTAACAACAATGGTAATTGAACAACAAATCCTAATTAAGCAGCAATGCCAAATTGAACAAAAAATCTGAACTGAGCAACAATTCCGAATTGAATAGTAATTTTGAATTGAACAACAAATCTGAATTGAACAACAATTCCAAATTGAACAAAAATTCTGAATTGAACAACAAACGATACAGGAATAAAAATTACTATAGAAGCATCAAGCGATTAATTCTATCTCTAAAATATATGATAACATTACTTGAAAGGAACAACGATCTGAGTTGGAACTAGCATAACCAATTCAATCAAAAGTATCACTTGCATATAACACATGGATCAATCTAATTCTCAAATGAACAACAAACGAAAATTGAATCCACAATCCTCACAATAATCAAAATTAATATTAACTTAACATTACCAAGAAATCAAGAATGAAATAGAAAATATTATAACATAGGTGAAGTATTAGATCTTCTCTTGACTGGGCCCAAAGTCGCCAAAAGTCTCCACTAAGAGATACTCAAAATATAACTATGAGTTAAACACAGTCTTTCTTCATTAATATAAGTAACCAAGTTACAACATCCAAAATAACAGTATTATATGTCAAAAATAATAATTACAAACTATGAAATTCTGAACTCTGTGCAGTTTTTCCTTTCGGTCTTATATATTAAGTTTAGAAAGTAAATAGATAAAAGTGAATCCTTGGGATCAAGGGTTCCTAAGGATTTTTCTATACGTGATTTGATTCCATCATAAAATAATCATTGGTTTTCCTGGTCTTCCGTTGTCCTACCTTGCCTCTAACATTGTTGGTTTCCCCTATGAGATGTTGTCGTTCTATCAATTGGGCAGCTATCACTCAATTCGTAACTTCTACACATAAAGATAGTAAAAATTAGTTTTTCCTACTTAGATTCGTCTAATTTATTGTTCATTACTTTTACTCAACTTTAGTTATTATTTCCTCTACCTTTATTCATAAACAGAGATAATCATGTGAGGATGAGTGCTAAATCAAGCGATTACGAAGGAGAAAGCATACCTTTTTCTTGACCCAACATCAGTAGACAATACAATTTTTGAAATTGTTGACTTGGTTCTGAAATGGGACAAATCCCATGAAGAAAATGGAAAACATACAAAGTTTTAGAAACTTTGGTTTGGTCCATATCAAATTTTTGAAAAGATTGGCCCATCAACTTTTATCCCCAAAGAATTACAGGGTAAGGGAGATTCTCTTCTCAACAATGGGCTAGATTGAAGGAAATATTTTTCTTGAGAATGCATATTTTTTTGTAAATATGTAAATAATCATATGTACATATCGGTGTCTTTAGATTAGTTGTATTAAATAACACTCATTTGACTCCATATTGGGTTCTCTCATCATAAATATGGAATTTAAGAAACCATAACCTAGGGCATCTAATCCATCAAAATCACTTGACAATCGCACTAGGCCTAGACGACGTCAACCCGTAACATGGATAATGTTTTTTGTGTCTCCTCCTCACTATTGCGAGTTTCGCACATTAGTCACCTAACATAATAAAACCATTGAAATCCAATAATATTATTGATATTTAGATACATTTTTACATATTATATATCTTGGCATTTACAAATTCATCATATTTAGAAATATACATTTCTAATCCAGCGATCAAAATCGGGGTGTTACATTTTCCTCCCCCTACACTTTTTCACTATATTTGGTTCACATCACCATATAGGTTTACATGTAGATACATAATTTTTTTACATATTATTACTCTATAATTTGAAAATTTAGTAACTCCTATAGAAATTACGAATTCCCAGCTCTCACTCCCCTCAGCCTACATAATCCATGGAAGAGTACTCCCTTCTCTCCATCACAATCCTTTAGGCTATCCCACTTACCTTTGAGGGCTCAACCACTGGTTGGACATGAAATATCCAATCTATGGACTTTAGTAATCCTAGCTATAAAAAATGGTGTCTTTAATCATTTATGCACAAATGTACATTCATATTTCCTCAAAATATGCAAAAAACTATGGGTACTCCTCCCACATAGCCTCTTCATGCTCCCATGTGGTATCTTCAGGATTGCAATAGGTCCACTAGACATTTACCAAGATAATGGCTTTGCATAAGAGCAATTGCAATTTTGAGTCTAAGATTCAGATTGGCTTCACCGAAAAGTCCCCTTTGTGCTCCACCTAGACCATGGTCTAATCAATCACAAGGTTAGGATTAATAGGCACATACTTTTTGAATAAAGATACATGAAACGCTTTTATGAATATTCATGGATGCAAGTAATGCTTGAATGTATATAACCAACCTTATCCTATCTAGAATTTCAAATGTTGAGCAATATTGTGCTATTGATTTTGGGTAGCTTCCCAGTTTTAGCGAACTCTTTTTAGCCTCCAGTCTCAAAAACACATGCCCAACCAATCTAAATTATCTATGTATTTTTCCTTTGTTTGCATAATTTCTACCTATCTTATGTATCCTTTGTATTTTAACTTATCTTTAAATATGTTCTTACGTCTCTTTTATAATATATAGCCCAACAATCACTTTGTTTTCTAGGTTATCCCAACTCAAAATATAACTTTACAATTTCGTTTTTATATAAATTTCCACAATATTGGATTCCTTATCAATCAACTTAATTGAAATAACATGTATGCCATTCGTAAGATTTTCTTCTTACCTTGTTATCCATGATAGCTTAGTGATGAACTTATTGTAAAAAACTGTCTTCATTTTTACATGTTCTAATTTCATTTGTTTTGATAGCACTATGGAAGAAGATATGAGTCCTTTTTTATGCACCCTTCCACCTTTATTTTTTCAGCTTTGTTAATCATCTAACCTTTTTATCGATGGTAGCTTAGTGATGAAATTTATGGTAAAAAATTGTCTTCATTTTTATGTGTATACCATGAATTCAAGACACAGGCAGATAAGTTGTCTAGAGAAGCTTCTCTCTTACAAGAGGGTTTCTTAACTTAACTTGAGGAAGCAACTTCATTTCAGATACAAAAATAAATTTGTATTTCACTAGTATTTCGCTATGAGATGATGGTTTTTTGTCGAGGTTTTTTAGATCCATTGTAAGGACTGTGAATTTAAATTCACGAGATAAAAAAGATGTCTGGTTGATTAGGAATAACTGTCTATAAGACACTACAAGAAGACTTAAAATTGTGGATTTGCTCTTCCTACTGGGGTAGACAATGCAAAGAACAAAAGAGGCTTGAGTCTGTACAAGATTGAATAAGTTAAATATTTACCCAGAGCAAATTCCATCATGGATTGTTGATTGGATGCCTAATCAAGGGGGGTTCCTAATTCTGACCTCCAGCCTGCTCACATGGATTTCAGGTTTTTCTCATTGGGTAATCTTTGGGCTATATTGAATCCCCTAACTACTTCAGAACAAGTTGAGGCTATATTAAACCTAATTGAGAGTAGATGGTATGATCTTGTGGGCACCATGCCTATGAAAATATTCTTTCCTACATTAGAATATTAAGAGTGGTGAATTATCACTCATAGTGATCCTAAGAACACACATTGGTCATATCATAATGGAGGATCATGGTAGACACTTCTTTGGTAGTTTACTATTGCAAAAATAAAGATGGGGAGGCCAGATCTAGCAAGTAGAGCAGTGGAAATTACAGAGAAAAGGATTTCAAAAGACTGGTGGACAAAGTATTATGAAACAAAAGCATCGAGATTTATTGGCAAGAAGTCTCGACTCTACCGAACATGGTCAATTGCTGGATACCTTGCTGCCAAGTCATTCCTAGCTAATCCAGACATAGCATGCATATTGGCATGTAAAGAGGACCTTGCCCTTATGGAAGAATGTTCGTGTCCCATAAGTGCCAGCCCTCCTAGAAAATGTTCCAGAAATGCAATACGATTACAATCATGCTTTCTTGTATACAAATCTACCAGGAAATTTTTCTTAAAAATAAATAATAGTTTGGATCTGCAAAAAGGGAAAGATATGTCAGGGCATCAAAAGGTAGTAGAAGGGCTTTATAAATTTATAAAGTGCCATTAATATAAGAAGATGACAACTATATTGATTTTTAGATTTAGTTCATTCCCGTATTGCAAATCGATATTGATGCCCCACATAGGCATTAACAAAGGCACATATGTAAGAAGCTAGCAACCAGATTGGTATTTAGATTTAGATCATTCCCCTATTGCAAATCGATATTGATACCCCACATAGGCAGTGAAAAAGGAACAACCTAAAGGCATAGATGGATGTTTTTAAAGTAACAGAGGAGGTGGTGACAACATAAGTGGTTTCAGTGGTTCCACCAAAGAAATCTACCAGTTTTCATTTGAGCAGTAGTCCCACTAGTTGCAGATTGAGTTGACGTACCAGCTTCCCTTTGCTTGGTTCCAAATGCAGTAGATCTTGGTGACTGAATGAAATCATTTGATCCAGCAGAGGTAGAGGTAGTGAATACCATTCCATTTGATGTCTCATATGAAGATGAACCAATAAAATATCCTCTATACCCTTTTCGAGCAGCAGAGTTAAAAACGGATATAAGGGCTGGAGGGGTGGACGAGGATACATATAAAGATAAAATCAAGTAGTATAACAAACATACCTTGATATCCTATTCCCCATGAACAGAGTTCCAAATTTGGGTTCAGATTGAGATTTATGACCACTGACGTTAGCTCGGATGATTTGAAGAATATATTCTAAACTACAACACTATAGATCACTTTACAACTTGACCCCAATAAATAAAACACCAGAAGTAGGGAACTCACACCCTCCAAGTGATGAGATTTGATAACCTCGACCTAGTATAAAGAACCTAGTAGAGCAACAAGACCTACACCTTCAATTCCAACCTAGACCGAGGAACTTGAACCTCACCACTGGGACCTAGATAATTCAACGATCACCTATGGTAGCTCACTGCCTTTCTAAAGGTACCACGCAGCTCCAGAGATAAAAATCCATTTTTATTGCTAAAAACTAATAACACCCAAATTTGTGCTACTGCAGCAGAATCAAATCAATGTAAATGCCAAAAGAAAATGCTTCAAAGTTTATGAACTTATAGAGGGTCTGTCCAAGGTCAAGAATAGAGCAGTGGAGTAGAAGGAATCAGTGACATTGTAGATTTGCATCATGGAAATGGATCTCGACACCTCTAGATTAGATTTGCATTATGGAAATTGATCCCAACACCTCCAATTATTCATCCGTGACACTAATATTTCGATTTATGTGGATAAATATCCTCTAACCATGTCCTCTCCTCTGTCATCAAAATAGTCAAAATTATTATTTATGTTTTTGTTGCCTCTATCAAATAAAATAAGAGAAAAATAAATCATCATTTGGGGTTATAACGTCAACCACTTCTCTCTAATTTTTTGCCAATCTTTCTTTCACTATTTATTCACAAAACTACGAGCCAAACTAATCTATCTTTTATGGGTCATGCTATTCAAGAGATTCTCCTCCATCCTCTAATCCCTCAACCTATCAAAATTCATCCCTGAAACCCTAATTGTCGATGAATCACTACCACATTTCCTGTGAAAACATAGAACAAATCTGCATCTAAGGCATCCGAGTTTAATCGATTTGAAGAAAGGTAATCGATCCATATATCTTAAATATTGAACGAGTGAGGTACCTATTTCCATATACTCGTAGCGAAGATTGGATATTGATATTGTCGTGCCGAACTATTGTTCTAGCTTTGTTTTCTAGGTGGGAATTAGGTCATGGTAGAATATGTTTAACAATGCACCCAGTTTTGAGCAATATGTGTTAAAAAAAAATTGGTGGGAATTAGATCATGGTAAAATATGTTCAATGAAGGGCCTAATTTTGAGTAATATGTGTTAAATTATGGGATGGATAGATATATTTGGAGGAGATCAATTTTGATAAATCTATTTTACATTTATTTGAAGATTTTAGACATTTGTTTTCTTTTGGACATTTTCTTTTTTTTAATGGTGTGGAAAATAAAAAAAAGTACCCATTGTGAAATGTCACAAAAGTATGGCTGTTGATCATTTTGGAAATCAAATCTTTCTAAGAGGTTAAATATTTGAGAGGTAAGACTTAGATATTTGACACAATGAGTTCTTAATTTTGGACAAGACCTTTGTTTCATTTCATATATTAGAATTTTTTGATGGGCACACTATAATTTTAGTAGTGTTTCATAGCTTACAACAACAACATAAGTTTCATTTTTTTTCATAGCATAGTCTTTTGCATTTGCATACTAAGTAGGGTCTCATTCATATGCTAGTGCACATCATTGTACCCTTGCTCATCGTATCATTTTTAGTAGCGTTCACAAGTTTAGTGATAACTTATCTAGTAGCAATTTCATATACATAGCTCCATATCTAAATTGAGAAGAAAGAGGGGAAAATATCCATCACTAGTAGTTCACCTCCCCTGAAGGATCCCTTTCTAGATCTGAAATGTTAGTTTGTTAGTTTCATTAAACCTCATCACACTTATTCTTCTACATGAAAATTTGCTAGTTTTTGACAACATACCAATAAGATGATGAGTGGCATAACTAGATGCTTAGTCTAAAGTATGTTACCATAAATCCAACTTTAATACAATTTTGAAAGAAATGAATGTATGTTGTTTGACATATAGGCTCATCTGACTGTCCATGATTTTAAAATTCAATAATGTAGATGAATTAATCATGGACAACAACATTTAAACATAAACAACGTAAATTGGACATAACATTCAAGCATAACATTTACATATTAAATAATAGAGTGATTGGAATATTTATCCTTATAAATGTTTTACACAAATGGATACAAATGTCAAATATTCCATCCAACCATAGTTATTTTTGGACTAATTCTTTCTACAATAGGCCACGCCTAATGTAGGGCTATGATTCCACAAAGGTGAGCATGCTCCTATAGATGTATATAGTCAATACTAAGAGACCAATAACTAGTAAATTAAGAGTGATGCCACCCTACAATAATTCCTCTTAGTTAGCTCTCTTTTCCATAACATTTCATAAAGTACGGATGATATTTATTTCTATGTACATAGTCCCTTAGACAGTCTCCATCCCCTCTAGGGCTCTAATATAGATTGGTAAGGAATCGCTTAGTTATGGGATTTAGGAAATCTAAATACTAGCACTTACAACAACCTTTATAGAAGCACTTGAGTGATTTCTAAATGAGAACCCATGGAAAAAATGCAAAGGTAGTTCTTATCATAAATATCAACACTAGAGATTGGTTTTCAACACAAATTATATTTTCTACTCTTGTAGCACCAAAACTCTTTTTTTTTGTCCTCTTGCTTTTAGAAAGTTAGCTATCTCCTTTACTCAAATTCCTTTTCTTATCCATGTTTTTCCTCAGGTGATTGAAAACATAATTTTACTCATAACATGTTCTTGCATCTAGGTGAGATGTCACTCTCACCCACCTCTTACATGCTTTCAACAAAATCACGCCCCTCATGGGTGTACTTAGACCATGCTTCAATAACTAATTGATATGACTCTTTTACCAACCCCAAAAATGGATTCAATGACTGGTTTTAATAAGTCAAATGGGGATTATATGGTAATGACAATTAGTTTATGCTAATACATGGGATTTCAGGCATGTGTGATTTACCCTTAGACCCATTTTTATCCCCCTTATTTATGGAATGATAGGTCCTCCATGAATATGTTATTATCCATTTTATAACCAGTGACGTATTTTATATTATTATTTTCAATATAAACGTTTACATATAATTTTTTGTTTGATATTATGTCCATGACTTGTGGGACTAGCATGTGATCTAAGAAACCATAACCTACGGCATATAAGCCATCAAAATCACTTGACAATCACACTAGGTCTAGACCACACCAACCCTTAACATGGATAATTCTTTTGGTGTCTTCTCTTGACTCTTCCGAGTTTCACACATTGGTCGCCTTACATAATGAAACCACTGAAATCCAATAAGTTTATCGATATTTCAATACATTTTTACATATTATATATCTTGACATTTACACATTCATCCTATTTAAAAAATATACATTTCTAATCTAGTGATCAAAATCGGGATGTTACATTTTCCTCCCCCTACATTTTCTCACTATATTTGGTGCACATCACCATATGGGTTTACATGTAGATACACAATTGTTTTTACATGTTAGCACTCTATAATTTGACAAGTTAGTAACTCCTATAGAAATTCCAAATGCCCAACTCTCACTCCCCTCAACCTACATAATCCAAGCAAGATTACTCCCTTCTCTCTGTCACAATCCTTTAGGTTGTCCCACTTACCTTTGAGGGATCAACCACTAGTTGGACATGAAATATCCAAGCTATGGAATTTAGTATTCCTAACTATAAAAAATTGTGTCTTTAGTCATTTATGCACAAATGTACATTCATATTTCCTCAAAATATGAAAAGATATATTGGTAGTCCTCCCACATAGCCTCTTCATGCTCCCATGTCGTATCTTCAGGATTGCAGTAGGTGCACTGGACCTTCACCAAGATAATGTATTTGCACAAGATCACTTATAATTTTGACTAAGATGCATATTGGCTCCACCCAAAAGTCCCCTTTTTTTCTCCACCTAGATCATAGTCTAATCAGTCACAAGGTTAGGATTAATAGGCACATACGTTTTCGATAAAGATACATGAATCACTTTTATGAATATTCAAGGATGCAAGTAATGGAAGAATGTATATAACCAACATTATCCTATCTAGGATTTCAAATGGCCCACAATATTGTGCTACCGATTCTCGGTAGCTTCCCAATTTTAGTGAGCTCTTTTTAACCTTTACTTTGAAAAACACATGCGAAACCAATCTAAATTATCTAGACATTTTTCTTTTGATTGCGCAGATTTCTACATATCTTATGTATCCTTTATATTTTTACTTATCTTTAACACATGTTCTTACATATCCTTTATAATATATAGCCCAACAATCACTTTGTTTGCTAGGTTATCCCAACTCAAAATATAACTTTACAATTTCCTTTTTATATAAATTTCCACCATATATGATTCCTTATCAAGCAACTTAATTGAAATAATATGTGTGCCTTTAGTAAGATTGACCATCACTAACATGATTGAATCATCTCACCTTGTTATCCTAGGTAGCTTAGTGATGAAATTTATGGTAACAATCTATCATTTTCATTTAGAAATGGTCAATGGATATAGAAATCATGTTGGATGTCCATGTTTAGCCTTTACCTTCTAACATTACATGCATTTGGCTATGTAATCAACCACATGTTTTTTCATACTAAGTCAAAAATACTAAATTCTTATAGCTACAATAGTTATTTGATACCCTAGTGTCCAACATAGGGTGCATCACACATTACTTTTATATATAAATTTCTCAATTCTTGAGAATTAGGAACATAAACTTGTGTTCCTTTGCAAGAGGTTTCCATCCTCTTCTAGGATGTAGCCTTTAATATTTTGGTGTGAATTACCTTTTTGTAACCCTTCTTTAATTTGTAAATAATGTTAGTTTGATTGCAATCTTCCAAAATTATTCATTTGAAGTCTATGGTCTATTTTCATCGTAATCTCTCAAACCGCTATGGTCTATTTTCAACTCAAAATCTCATCCCATAAGATAATGTCTTCACATTTTTTATGCATGGACAATAGTTGTATGCTCCAAGTCATTGGTAGCATAATTTCTTTCATTTTATTTGATTTTATTCAATTAATATGACATGTCTATCTTGCATAAGGGTTCCACCAAGTCCTTATTTACATGCATTTATGCACACCAAAATATCCTCACTTGGATATGTATTATTTAGAATAGGTGCATTGGTTAATAAATATTTCAGCTATTGAAAATTATCTTCACAACTAGGTAAGCCCATAAACATTCTCACATTTGAAATATTCTTTGGTGATGGCCAACCTTTGATGGATTTCATCTTTTGTGGGTCCATTTCTATGCCCTCCTATAAGACATTGTGATCTAAATCATGGAGTTCCCTCTGATAGAAAGCAAACTTGTCCAACTTGGTGTACAATTGCTTCTCTTGCAACAATCAAATGTCACTCATGCTCCTCTTCTATCTTGGATTGTATAAGAATATCACCAAAGAAGGAAATATAAAATTAGTCTGTATAAAATCTAAACACTCTATTCATCAAACATATAAAGCTAGGAATTGCACCACATGTTTCAAAGTAAACATTGTAAGGTGGTAGCATACGAAACAATAACATAGAAGAAAGAAAAACTTTTATCTGATTTTGTTTCTTTACAGGAATTTATTTTTTATCATATGTTATGTTTCAAGGGTATTTCAACGAGGCCAATATTCTTGAATATGTACAAAATGAAGGTAATGCACAACATCTTAACTCCAAAGGATTTATGAAAATGATCTTCATTAAGATTCATGAACTATTATAAGTAAATTATTTAAATCAAACATTTCATAGCACAAGAAATCTCATATCACCTTTTCCTTACAATGCAATGGATAATAGTTTTTGTTGGAAGGGATTTAAGATAATGCAAGTGCATTTTGAGTCATTTTTATGTCAAAAGTTGTTATGACTAGAAAAGTTTAGTCATTTTGAGCCATTTTTGTGTACTTAATATTGAAAATGGATTTTAAGACCCTCTTAAAGGGGTCTCTAAATTTTAACATTGCAGATGGACTCAAAGACCCATTTGTCTCTCTATTTAACACTGTAAATGGATTTAAAGAATGGGGTATTTGAATCAATTTGCAGTGCTAAAATTTAGAGGAAAAAGGGTATTCATAATTTTAACACTGTAGATGAATTCAGAGACCCCTTTGTCTCTAAATTTTAATAACGCAAATGGATTGAGAGACCATTTAGTGAAATGTAACACTTCAATCTCAGAATTACAATTTTCCATTTCCGGAGTGACATAATTAAAAATTACTATCATAAACAAGAAATTCAGATACTTGTTGTACTTGTTATCTGGTCATATTTTTATTTTTCGACTCTTGTAGTCATTTAAGTTAATCATTATTAATTTTATCACTTATTATCCAGTCATATATTTTAGTCCTGGACTAAATTAGTCATTTAAGTCATTCACTTTTAGTTTGGTCACCTATTATCTAGTAGTATATTTTATCCCTAGACTAAATTATTCGTTTAAGTTAGCCATTTTTAGTTCGACCACTTAAAATTGCTCAAATTTAGTAGTAATTCACTTGGAATAATTGCGGTGACTAACTTTTTGAGTCACCTAGTCACTAATTTCATAATTTTCTACTAGTCTTTCCACCATGCCATTTTGTCGAGGATTTCTTGCGATGAAGAATTGCATATTTATTCCATGCTGTTTACAAAAATCAAAGAAATCATCTGATATGAATTCTCCGCCTTGATCAGATCTCAGACATTTTATTTTTTGATTTGATTCATTTTCAACTAAAGATTTGAGGGCTTTAAACTTTTCAAATGATTTATCTTTATGCTTTAGTAGACCTATCCAAAACATCTTGGAAAAATCATCAATAAATAAAATAAAGTATTCTTCTCCACCAAGTGACTTTTTCCTTGTTGGTCCACATAAATCAGTATGGATCAGTGCAAGAGGCTTACTTGTTGATCCTTCTTTTTCATTGAAGTGAACTCTAGTTTGCTTACTGAGTTGACATGGTTTGCATATGGCATCTTCTGGGATGCTAATATATGGAAGATCATGAACGGCCTTGAACCTACATGCTTTTATTATTTGAGAAAAGCTTATATGTCCCAATCTTGTATGCCATAGCCAGTTTTCATTGATTTTTCTTAGAGTAGTATTGTTGTTGTCCTCCTTTGAGTATGTATAGGTTGTTTGGAGTTCTTGTTCCTTTGATCACGGTGTTTCCTATGTCAAGCTCATGAACCACACATCCGTTTGATCGAAACACAACTTCATTTCCTTGATCACACATTTGACCGACACTCAACAAGTTATGCTTTAAACCATCTACATACGTGACCTTTCCAGCTTTAACCTTTTCTTTCAAGAAGATAGAACATTTACCTTTAATGACAACTAGAGTGTCATTTCCACATGAGACTTTCTTTTCTTTTTCTAAAGCATTATATGAATGAAGTTTCTCTTTATCACCTGTCATGTGTTTGGAGCATCCGTTGTCAATGTACCATTAATTTTCTTTTCCTTATGCATACAGAGATATGCCACCTCTTTCTGATTGAGATTCCTTCTTTCTCCATATCTTGGGATTCATTGATGTTTGCTCCTTTTGAAGTGATGGCTGAAATTTTCTCCTGCATTCAAATTCTTCATGACCACAGTTGTTACAAATCAAACAATCTACTTCATTTTCAAGAGGAGAAAAGTTATTATAGTAACTTCTGTTGATTCCTGTTACACTCTTCTGATTTTATGCTTCTCTAGTCATGATGGTCTTCTAAGAAACACATTAAACAGCCTTATGCCCAAATTTATGACATGAAAAACATTGCGCATTAAAGAATTTTCTATGATCGTAGAATCTTTTGGTATTTTTTACCTGTTGGTTGAGGCTTCTACTAATATTCATCCTTGGAGTAAATTGGGTATGATTTACTTGATGAGTAATTTTATGCCTTTCCTGAAAATTCATATATTGTTCACTGGTATTTGTTGCATTCAGCTAGCTTCTGGTGGAGGGTGATGACTTCTATGATTGAGATGATTCTTTAGTATATCGAAGACCTGTCTTTACCATAGGAGAATGCTGAACTTTAATGATTTCATCTAAAGTTTCAGATCCTTTAGCAAATCTAAGGTTAAGAGATTTTGTCTTCTCAAGTTATTTTCTTAGACCTACAATTTCACATTCTAGATTTTCTTTGTGTTTTTCTCTTTCAGCAAGTTGGTGTGTCAACGTATTGATGATCATACTCTTTTCTTATAAAAAAATGTGGAGTATAGTAATTTATTCAATAAAGTATTCCTCTTCTAAGGCATCCAAAAATTCATCATTGTCATAAGCCATGAGTATTCTATAATATTGGTTAGTTTCATCTTCATCACTATTTGATAAGCCATCACTATCTTCATGGCTATAATAACTCCTATTCACAACCTACTTTCTATTTCCTTTTTCAAATTCCTTTCCTTTTTCATATTTATCTTTATGAGGACATTTGGCATCATAATGGCTAACCCTACCACAAGCAAATCATTTGAAAGGTAGCTTACTTATGAATCTTAAGAAACCCCGTTGAAGCTTCTTGACAAAATTTACCTCATCTTCTTCTTCTGAAATGTGTTCTAATTCATTGTGCTCTTCCTTTTCTTTTCCCTTTGTTGACTCTTTAAAAAAGGCTTCTCTCTTATATGATGGACCTCCTTTTCTCATTTCAAAGGAAGTTAGGATTCCATGGAGTTGAGTCATAGTAATAGTTTGAAGATCTTATTTTTCTTCTATGGCAGACACTTTTGACTCAAATTTAGAAGACAAAGATCTCAAAATTTTCTCAACTAAAGTAGCTTCCTTTATCTCTTCACGCAAATTCTTGATACAATTAACAATCCCATCTATACATAAAAAGTAGCTAGCAACCATCTCATCACTATGCATATTAAGAGTTTCATACTGAATTCTGAGAGTTTGAAGATTAACACGTTTTACCTGAGAGTCTCCTTCATAGCTCTGAATGATTTTGTCGCATATCTCTTTGGCTATCTAGAGCTACATGACTTTGAAAAATTCTGATTTTGACAGACTTCCCAATAACGTATTGACATCTTTGGCGTTGGATTTGTATAACTTCTTACCTGTAGAGTCAGTGGGAATTGCTACTGGAAATTGATATCCTCCTTCCGCAATTTCCCAAACATCGGCTCCAAACGATTATAGATAGTCTTGTTGTTATTTTCCAATATACTAAGTTTCTCCCATTGAATATTGGTGGTCTAATGGATCCCATGCCTTCATGATTATTCATCTTGAAAGATCTTCCTTCTAGCAATCAAGATTCTTTTGAAGGACCTGCTCTGATACCAATTGTTGGAAATAAGAATTAGAGGGGGGTGAATCAGTATTGTCAGATCAATAATTTTTCATTTCCCAAATAGATTTATATATGCTACTTCTCTTAAGTGAACTAGCGTGCACACACTACTCTGATTAGTGAAACCAGTGTATACCGAGAGAACTTGTGATTTAGGTAATTTACCATGTGTTCATCTATAAGCAGTGCATCAGTAACTTAATAAGTAGTGCAGTAAAACAAAATAAACCATCACACATAAGCAACACACATGAACACCAAGATTTAAGGTGGAAACCAAATGTGGGTTAAAACCACCTGCTGTTTCCGTCTCTATCTTCTTTTAATAATAGGAAAATCTATTCACAATCTTGTACTAGTGCAAATCATACCAGTACGTAGGTACCCACCTATAAAAGGCTACAACCTTCTCTCATTTTCTAAATTCTACTGGAAGGGTGCTATAACCCCCTAGCGCTTGTACTAGCTAATGTGTTTACTAGTAGATAGGTGTCGACCTATACAAGGCTACGACCTTCTCTCTTCCTCCAAGGACCACGTTTCATAAATTTTCAGACTCGATCTTCCGGGTACACAAAAATATACATGAACACCTCGTTTCATCAAATTTTCATATTGGACCCATCAAAAACTTTGAAACTAAAACTGCATCAACCAATAATTTGTTAATTTGAACAATCAGATCACTGTCACCAGAAAATTGTTCTGAACCCAAAAACCTGTATGGTCATTTAAAACCAGTTGCAATATCAAAAATCTTACATCATAATGAATACACTACTTTACTAAACCCAACCTGAATGTATACGCTACTTCCTTTAATCAAACCTGCATATACCTTCAAAACTACTGAAACATAGAACTTCTGAATCAATTTTGTAACGAACAATATACTGAGCATCTGCTATGAATTTAGAGAGCCTTACATAGGCAGTAGCAGAGATCACCCTTCTCAAGTATACAATCAATCAATCAGATATCAAAGTCCTTCTGCATTTAGTTTTACATTCATATCTAAGAAGACTTCATTGACAAACTGCATTAAAACAATAGTAATAATCAAGTAGATCATTCATCTATGAACAACATACTCTTACTTTGCATACGCTACTTGAAAGAGCCAAACCGACGTGTATATGCAACATCACCAAAGCAGACGAGTGTACAGATCTACAAAAATTAACTCTTAACTTCACTGCTATTCTGTACTTCAGACAAACCCAGATCATGACATTCAAAGAATAAAACAGGTGTACACAATTACATCTGCCCCAACCAATATCATATCATTGAATGATAAGTCATTTCGGGTCTCATGGTCCTGATCCAACATTGAATTCAAGGTGCACAAAATATTTCATATCAAATCACCAACATAGCCCCTACAACATAAAATATACCTCTGATAGAAGTATTCCTTAGAAACCCTTTTCAGTTACACACCTTGGGCATATTACCTTCTCCTCCTTAGATAGTTTTAGGACTTTCTCAATACCTCAAACCAAAACCACTTAGGACCCATGGTATTCCTATGCAGGATCAAATAGTCATTACTCCACTCAATATTCTAGGCTAATACCATGGTACTGACCCCTGGTATTCTCTACTCTTGAAATTCATTAATTTTCCAACCTATACGTGTTTTTCCTCTTACGGGAGTGTGTGTATATGTCTATGCACTTTTTGTTCTGTGGGCTTATGTGTAGATGGTGTTTTGACTAAGTGGACCTTATACATCTTAAATTGATTTTCACCATCCTTTACCTTTAACTTCTTCATTCTGATTAGTAGACTTTAGTTCCATCTTCATGTTCTTTTGTACCAATGCCTTGTTGCATATGAATAGATCTGTTACACTGTGGGTTTCCTTTCATCAAAATTGAATTGGCCTATGAGTGAGTTTCCATCAAGGACGACACTTGTATCATAATTCCAACACTATGAACTAGAGAATGATGTATTTTATTATTCCAACAAAGGATGTATATCCCTTATATTGGAGATATTTGAAACACCATCATCAAGGAAGCCCACATAGTACTTTATTATGCACATCCCAGTGTAAAGAAAATGTATGTTGACATGAGGAAAATCTTCTTTTAAGTAGGCATGAAGCACAAAATTGTCTAATTCATTGCAAATTTTCTTGAATGTCAGCATATGAAGCTCAACCTTCACCACCTAGCGGGTCTCCTACAACCATACGACATTCCTATTCTATTGATTTTATCGTGGGTCTACCCCTTACCCCACAAAGGAAAAATGCCATTTTGGTCATGGTGGAAAATAACGAGAAGTGCTCACTTTATTCCTGTAATGGATGTTTATGAATTTTTTAAAGTAGCTTAGGTATTTCTAAATGAAATTACTAGGTTCTATTGAGTTACTAAGAAGATCATATCATATAGGTATTTGCAATTTATTTCAAGTTCTTGGACTTTTATGAGGTTTCAGTTAGGAACTAACCTAAATTTATGTACAATTTATGACCCTAAAAATGGCAGACAGAAAAAAATGGTGAACCAAGTAATGTAGGTTATGTTGAGGACGTATGCTATGGACCAGTAACGACACTGAGAAAAGTACTTTACATTGGTTGAATTTGCATATAATAATAGTTACGATAGTTCAATCGAAATGCATCCATTTGAAGCATTATATGGAAGATCTTGCATAATGCTGCTAATTTGGTATGGGTTAGAGGATTGGGTGATTTATTAGCCTTCATTAATTCATGGGATGGAGGAGAAAGTAAAAAAAATTAGGAAAAAGTTAAAAAAAGCACAAGATAGACAAAACATCTATGTTGATGCTCACACGAAGAATATAAATTATGAAGTAGGGGATTAAGTTTTTATTTGTATCAGGCCAGGTAAAAGCACCATCTAGCTAAAAAATTGAAGGAATTCATCACCTTGGTTTATTGGACCATTTAAAATTCTGGAAAGGATCTGACTTGTTGCCTACTATCTTAAACTGCCACCCCACCTTCATAAAATTGATAATGTTTTTCTTGTATCTGTACTAAGAAACTACATACCTGATGAATATCATAACCTTTAATGGAAGGAGATACACATATTATACAAGGGAATCATTTTAGTCGAATCATTTGGTATAATGGAACGTATGGTTCAATAACTTAGGAACCACATGGTGGACAAAGTTAAGATCCAATTGGATAAATATAATCCTAGCTCTTCTACGTAGAAATATATGAAGACCATATGCCAAAATTCTCTTAGCCTACTTTGCTTTTATGATGCTCTAACTTACTTCCTATATATATATATATATAACTTATATATAATATAATATAGAATATATATATATATATCTAATAATACATGATATAATATATAATCTATCTTTATTATATATATTTAGTATTATATATATAATATAATATAATATATATATAGTATATATATATAAATAATCCTCACTTTAACTAGCAAGATACATAATTCTATCTTTTTTAACTTATTTATAGCTATGCAAAGTTACATTTGAGAATGTGATTTCAAATGATCAAATGATTTCATTTTGTCATGTATGCTTAATTTAATATGTACACATTACCATTACATGGACAACAATGTCAATTACATTATAAATGAAATGTCTACATATTATGTTTTACTTAATATGTTAAAGACCACATATTTCTTATTATTGATGACATGGACATAACTATAGTGACAACAATTTACTACTTAATGTGACATATAACTATACATATATTGGTTAGATATATCCAATTATGTTATATGAACTCAAATATAAATATTACTGATGTTGACAATTATGGATGTTGGAAACCAATTATTTGAAGTTATTTTTGATTTGAGTATATTGATGCATATGTCATCATGTGTAGACAAGTCTTCATATTGTAGATGAAATTGTTGTTTTGGTTTTCAGTATATATATGCATATTATAATATGTGGACAAGTGTTTATATTGCTGATGGTATTGTTATCGAACCTACCATGTGATGAGAAACCTCCAAGAAAACTGGAGGTGCATTGAGATTCCGTGATAGGTTGTGGACCCTGGTCCTACTAGCAGGGGTGGATGTTTTTCCCACCATTTATCCTCCAAAATGTAGATTCATGGGAGGCCTATCTGAGTTGTATTCCCCTATATTTGTGATGATGACTTCTAGATGCTTACTAAGGAAGTTAGGTTGATATAGTCATTTCTCTCACCCTTGGGGTTTTATGGATGGTTAAGTTAGTGTAGTTGATGCCATGGCATATTCTAATAGAGGATGGATAGGATGGGAGCATAAGTGGTTATGAAGGATAGGATGATTCTCAAATAGCTTAGTAACTCTAATAGGGTAGGGCATATCGCATGACTAGTAAATTTGTAACCCAATAAATGTTTAAAACATAAATTCTAAGTTTTCTCGCATTATAAACAAGAATTCAATCATGAAACATAATCCTTACATGACTATACTAATCATTACAATAATTACTAATATACTATATAAACCCTAACTTTGGGATGAAGTTTTTTGGATGAGGGGCTTATGTAATGACCAATCTTGAATTATAGGCATAATAGGAGTACTAGCATGAATATGAGTCATGAATATGATAGCTACACATGGATGCATCACACGCACTCCACTAGTATACATAATAATTGATTATGAAGAATGTCCAAGTATAGGATAAATGAATTAATTAATGAAAGTGCTAATCAAAATACTTTATTCCCAAGAATATAATAAATATATTGAGTAATGTATTTAAGTGTGTATCACCATCATAATATGCAACTATATTATATTATATAAAAAGAAATGTAGATATTACTCAACCAAATTATATTATCCTTCTGATCAAGCAAGTTCAAATGTCATTAATTGATCATAATTCCATATATTCTAAATATGAATTTCAATAACACATGTTAAGCCTTCTGATGAAATGAAATGTATACAATAGTATTCTAAATTTAAAATTACAATTATATAAAAAAATATAATTTTATATCTAAAATTTAAGGATGATTATAAATATTGGTATATATAAAAAAACATATATATTAAACATTGATATAGATCGATGGTTATCAATAATTAATAGAGGAAGGAAATATTAGATTCTTGGAAACATGACAAAAGACAGCGAACACTAAGAATAAAAATAATAATTTATGAAGAGGTGGTGGGCAGTTTTGCATGAGGATGGAGAAAACCTCTTTGATATAGGGAGGCGAAGAGGTGAGGTGCAAGGGGTGTTTTTATTTTTCCTTCGTACGGGAGATAGAGGCCAAAAAATGGTACAAATGGAGAACCATGGTGGAGGAAGGCTATCACTAGATAAAATGTGAAGGACTATTGGGAGGCTTTGGATTTAGCTGAAAAATTAGAAACCTGAGCATTTTTCTTGGAGTTTTTTGCATGGGGGATAGAAGACATCGACCTCGAAATCCTCTATATCTAGGAATTAGGATATTGATCGGATATAGGTGGGAAGGAATTGGTTAGTTTGGTAAGAAAAGGAGAGGAATCAGAGAAACATCATATAGGGATCAACATCAGATGGGAAAAATATGTATGTACTTGCATTTAATTTGAGAGATTTACATAAAATGTTGCTTCTCTTATTGAAATGTAATTATAGGACCCTATAACTTCTAGCGGATTTTATCATTTAAGAGTTTTTGAAAGAAAGTAGTTTTGTTTATTTTTGATGGTATGTAATTGCATTTATTATTCTATTTTTTCCATTTAACATATTCCATGGACAAATAGAAAATTAATAATTAGAGGGTCTTAAATTTATATGAATTTGAAATTCATAATATAAATTTCAATTCGAGCTTCGCAATATAGATTTCAAATTATTTTATTAGACATGTCTTGTTGAACCATCTAATGTAATATGTATTATAATTTGGCAATCAAGATTTGTGCCAACATGTACTTGGTTTAGATCTCTTTGCATTAACTGCACTAGTCTATAATAATATGTTTACTAGGGATGTTATGGGTTAATTTGGTGTTACCTTAGAAGTTTTATTATATATATAATTTGAAAAATATCTTAAGTATTGTCCCCCACCACAAACTACATTTGAAGATTGTGTTCAACACAAATTAATTGACATTGACTTTAATGTCTAACATAGTAGAGACATTGAGTGATTCATGACATAAATAAGTTGCCAATGGAATCAACCATATTATCTTTTACATGTTCATATTTTTTTTTTCAAGAATAATGGGCTACCTTTAGTGCTCTCTTTCTACATAGACTTTTGGAGGAAGAGAACCTCGAAGGAACAAACAAATTCTTTCCCATAATTATGCATAACATAATAAATCCATATATGTGAAATGGTGCATCTAATGTGACTTATTTGAATTAACAACTTGCTAATAAGAAACTAGTCAAATATACAACATTAGTAAAAACTAATTTAACAAATGTGTACCATTTAAATGTTTAAAAAATCTCATAAAACAAACAAGATTTGACATTGTGTAAAACTATTTAATATATAATTCCACGAGATATATATTCACCAAAGTTATTTTTGAATAGCCGTTGTTATGAAGTAAGAAATCCAATATATTAGATACGTGATTCGAAGAGAAATGTGCATACAAAAGATATATTTAATCTAAAACAAAAAATATTTTGAAGATAAAACAAAATCAATAGCAGCTAAGATACTATGATGCTCGTTCCCGCCAAAAACTAGAGGTTAAAATCGCCGACATTGGTGATTTGTATAATTAAGTGGACTATATATTAAATTTTACATTGTGATGCATCGCTGGCTTGGAATTTCAATGGTTGTTAAAACATGTATTCATTATATAATATCTAATCAACTAAGATGTATATTTTGGGTTGTGACAGGATCCCAGCGAATGATGAGCTGATGATGACGTTGATAGCATATATGGAAATTATTAATATGTGTATTAATGCATCATGTTGCAGAGATATAGATATTTAATTTCTTTATGTACAAAGGCACTTGAAGGTAAAAGAACTATAATAAGTTCTCATTTGAACAATTGAATTGAATCAATGAAAGTATCCTGGGTTTTGAGAGCAGCCCTTTCAAGGATCAATAATAGGTATGAGGAAAATGTGAACGATGAATATATTATTCTATGCATTAAAATGCTCTCGTTGCTAATGAATCTTTCTAGAGGAATATGTACATTTCACTATTGTAGTTACTTCATATTTTAGTAAGTAGTTACTTCATATTTTAGAATCTATTTCTAAACAATTTGAAGTTGGATTCAAGCCATTGTGATGATAAGCATGGTATGAGTTACAGTATTGAGTGTTTCTCGGGACATATTGTAAATCATTTCTCATCTTTTCACAATGTTATTTTGGACACTGAGCAAAAAAGCTAGTCATCTAGATCCTCATTACGAATGAGTGAACCCCACAATTTCTACTGCTAACAAGTGGGAAAAGAAAAGGGATGTTTGGTATATATTATTAATGGACTTGTCAACATTCCTCAAATTTCTTCCAAACATGTAATGCCACTATGTGATCAAGCATTTCATGAAATATAAAAGTAGATAACATATAAACATGTCTCTATAAAAGTAATTATTCAAAGAATTAATAAATAAAATTGAGACTTCGCAAAGAATATATGGTTTTTGGGGAAGTTTGTGTAAAACATTCAATTATGAAGAGGCAACATTATATGTTAGAGATATTTATATTCCATCATCACACCACCATTGACTTCACAGCCTTAGCTTGTTCAATTTTCATTAGTCATCATCGTTTGGGACCACACAGCCCAGATTCTCACATTTGGAAGTTCAACACCGTCTTAGCTTATTCAAATATGAAGGAGAAAAACTACCTTCCAGAATCAACATTTTAATTGATGTAACCACTAGAAATCGAGATGCTCACCAAGAGGTAAATATCCCACTCTCAATTTATGATGTGTTTGTAAGTTGGTACCTTTAGTTGTGCTTTATTGTCTTCTTGTTGTGCTTTGTTTCTTTCCATTGGTATCATACTTAGGATAATATCTTTTGCTTCCTGTAAGAATGATTGAGAGCATGAAACATAGATTGAACTTAAAGTGTATTGTTTTTATCACCAACAAGGATGAACAAGTCATGTTTCTGGGCAAACAGTTGACATGCGATAATATCCAGTCCCATGTAACGAAGAGAAATGTATACTGAAATATAAAAGTTTCCATCCTGGCTACTTGTGGTCAAAGGGTTGTCATGTGATATTAACCAGTCCCATGTACTGAAGAGAAATGTATATTGAAATATAAAATATTCCATCTTGACTATTGGTTGGATAATATAACTTCAAGGATTCTATTTGTTGTTTACATGAAGAGAGGGTGTCGTAGCTTTGGCGGCTTCGGGTGATACTCTCATCCCTTCCGATATTTGGAAGACTTGGTTTGTTGGAGAATAGGTTGTGTATAATATTATTGAGTCAAGAGAGTTCCATATAAGGTAACTTTGGGGCCTCTATTTGTTGTTTACATGATGAAAAGGGTGCCATATCTTTGGTCACTCTAGGTGACACTCTCATCCCTTATGATATTTGTAAGATGTGGTTTGTAAGAGACTAGATAGTTTATAAGATTCCTGACTTGCGATAGTTCCATATATATGTGTAGAAAATCTTGTAGATTCACAATCTAATGCAATTTGCTAAAGAAAGAGAAATAATATACTTCTACTCTTTACAACAAAAACTCGTAAACATTGAGCAAACAAGAATGAATAGAGGAAGAGAATCAAAGGCACATAACACAATAAAAATTAGGGGAAAACCACAACTCGATACCCCACTATCTGTTTTGAATTAATCCAGAAAATCAAGATGAAATTATAATGCTTGTTCTCTCTAGAAAAATTCCAACACTCAGCACAATCCCTCAAGGGTTAGTTCCTGATTGCATGCAGTATTAGTGAAACTTAGAAAAATCTAAAACAAATAGTACACTATCCTTACACTGTAGTCTCAACCAGGTCCTTCTTGGAATCAACATGCATGAGTTTCTAATGAGAATATTTCGTTAACTAGAGTACCACTAGTGAATTTCATTATTTTCACCAGTGGCTATTAACTCACTATTAGTTCTCTCAATGAGTTTGGGAACTAATTTAACTAAATTGACTCATGAAACTGAGTCTTGTATTTTACAACTCACAATTAACTCACACCAAACTCCTACAAAGTACAAAGAACGTACACATGACTTCCAAAAGACTTCCAACAATAATTTCCTAAGTTAAGTAAGTTTAATAAACTTAATTTAACTATTTTAAGTTGCTATGAGAATATAAATCTAATTTAATTCACAATTTAGTTCAAGGAAAAATTGAACTAGAATTTATTGTTACCATTTCTCAACACTCCTTCTCAACAACAAAGGGATTATCAAATACCTTGATCCTATCTCTATGAAACTCAAATTTACATCTTGGCAATTCCTTTGTCAACATGTCAGCATCTTTCTCCTCCGTTGGAATGTAATCTAACATCATGATCCACCTCAATACACAATCTTTGAGATGATGATACCGGATATCAATATGCTTGGAATGATCATGAAAGACTGGATTTCTAGAGAGTTTGATACAACACTGATTATCATAGTAAATCATTGACAGATCCATTTGTTGACCAAAAAAACCAACCAGGATCTTCTTCATCCAGATAGCCTCACATTCGACCTGACTTGTAGCCATGTACTTTGCCTCTACTGACCTAACTGCATCCAATCTCTATTTCTTGTTATACTAAGAAATTTTCGTTGACCTAATACTAAGGAACACTCCTAATGTTCTCTTCCTCTGTGATGGACTCCCTGCCAAATCTACAGTGGTGAATCCTTGAAGCTTCACTTACTTTATCCATCTATATCATAACCCAAACTGAATAGTGTCTCTGAGGTATCTCAATACATTCTTTGTCACCTTCCAATATAGCTTGGTAGGTCTAAGCATTGCTTGATTAAGCTGGTTGAATTCATATCACATATCTAGTCATGTTTTCACCAAGTATATGAGTGAACCCTCAAGTTGCCTATAAATAGTAGCTTCCACTACTTCCCCTGAAGTACCATCCTCCTTCCTCCAGTTACCATCTAGAGGAGTCTTCATGGGTTTACCACTCTCCATGTGAAATATTCTAAGTATCTATTTGGCATACTTTCCCTGAGATAGAAACAACTCCTCATCTCCATGCCATACCTCCATGCCAAGAAACTAATAAATGATCCCCATGTCCTTCATCTGAAACTCTCTTGCAAGCTCATCCTTGCAATATTTCATGAGCTTCTCATCACTTGTCAGTATGAGATCATCAACAGAAAGTATAATGATGAACATCTTACCTTCCACCACTATGTGATAGAGGTTCCAATCCACTTCACTCTTCGTGAAGCCCAACCCAGTGAAGTAGCTATCTATCCTGATGTATCAAGCATGGGGTGGTTGCTTCAGCCCATAAAATGCTCTCTTCATTCGAAACACATGTGAATCACAGTCCAACGTTTCAAAACCTTCGAGATGCTCTATGTACACCTCTTCCTTAATCATGCCATTGAGGAAGGCATTCTTCACATCCATCTAATGGATTTCCCAACCCATCTATGTTGATAGTGCCAAAATAGATCTGATTGACGAGGACCTTGCAAGAGGAGAAAAGGTTTTATAATAGTCCATCCCCTCCACCTGTGAAAATTCTTTACCTTATAAATCCAATGGGAGCTCACAATTGACTTGTCTTGCGGTCACGAGACCATATCCCAAACACTATTTCAAAGTATGGAGTCATACTCCTCCACCATTGCACCAACCTAAACTGGCCACTGCACTGGATCCTGAAAGGAATTTGGCTATGTCACAACACGCAACAGTTTTATGAAATTCAATTTTTCATGTGATTTATTGAAAAACTAAGTTAGAATTGCATACAAAAGGAAATACCAAGAAAGGGATACTACATAAGGATCCCTTTTTCTCACACTCTATCAAATTTTTTCTAAGAATTATAATGTTTTGGGAAACATCTTTTACTATATCAATTTCATTTACATGATTACTATGCGTTTAGAAATCTAAATATCTCAATATATAATTTAGACATAAACAAATAAATAAAGTTATGAGAAGCAATGAAATGATGTCTTCTTTCCTACAAATTCTCTCTTCTAAAAACATTTTTAGTGAACATTTATTGAAATCATGTTGAACATATTAGAGTGTCAAAAATAATGTAAACTAACAATCAAATGATCACTTTTTCTCACATTCTATTAGATTCATTAGTAGCATTACCATGTTTTTGAAAATATATTTTATTATATTAATTTCATTTGCAGGATTACTGTGTTTTTAGGCATGTGATAATCTTTGCGAAAATGTTGTAGTTTACGAAATTTTCAATAAATTACATAAGAACTCAACTTTGGGGAATTTTATTAGCATAGACTAGGCACTAAGGAACTTATAATATATTCTAAAAAAAAAACAATAAACTAGTACACTTAAAATGGAGCGGTTTGTGGTGCAAGGGTTTAACTTCTTAAGAAAATAATCTATTCAAGAGGGACCTTAAGGAAATCATCCATCCATTGGTTCTGAAGAGCTTATAATATGTTCTTAGCAAAACCAATAGACAAATAGGGTTGACGTGGGGGCTGGAGGTGAGTTTGATGGAAGGCTTTGAGAAAATAATCTTACAAGGGTACCTTAAGACAGTCATCCATCCATCTGTTGATTCATTCAAAATTAAATGTAAATGAAAAGCTAGTGGGACTTTGGGTAAATTCTGTGAGGGATGGATCATTAAGCCATTCAGTTTTCCGATTATGGTTCTATTTTGTTGTCTTCCCCAAACAAATGGAATTTAGAAAAGGGATGATGTTTGAACTAGCAGATCAAAAAATATAAAAAGCAAGGATTTACATATCGAGAATGATAAGGCTAGGTGCAAATATGGGTCAATTTTTTCCACAATAAATAACTTTAAGGGTAGGGAAACTAAGCTAAAAGAGTTTTGTTTAATTTGACACATCCATTGATATTAATGTGTGTTTCTAGACTCAACTTTCTACATAATGAAAAATGAAAAATGAAGATTCAGTGTGGGCATACCTTGGCATAGACTTTTGCAATATCGGTGAGAGGAATGAGAGCATCATGATTTTTTCTCCACTCAGGATAATTGAAATACGTAGGAAACGACTAAGAGACAGTGGGACTGATGTTGTTTCCTCCTAGAGAAAAAGCCAAAGTGATGCAAGAACTCTTAACCAACACTATAATTACATGATTCACTGAGATACTCATGTTTAGTATTGGTAGCATGCTAGGCAAGATCATCCTAGATATTGAGAATATTTTTCATAAGAATAGCAAAAAGCCTACCAATCACCTAAGGGAACACCTATGACCTACCAATGAACTAAGGGAACCCTTGAGTTCAAGTCAATGTCAAAAAATAATTTATTTGCCTTCGTTTTTAACATTCGTGTCTCAGTTGGCAATGATTGAAGTTTGCAAATTAAATTTTCATAAATGGTTCATTGTACCAAACAAAGGCTTTTCAACTTCAACCCTATCACACTGTTGACCACAAAAACATGAGGTTTAGAATAATTTTCATATATAGAATAGAGATGTCCTTGTGAATGTCATAGAAAATAATTTCTTTATCTTAATTTTTAACACTCGGAGCTATAGGTTTTGAGAAGATGGTTCTTGCATAAAATACTTATTTCATGACGAGACAATGTTTGAATTAAAAGATACAAATTCTATATTCATAAGTGGTATGTTATTTCCTGTGGGCAACCTAGAAGGTGCATGGAAATTCAATAATGCTATATTGAAGTGACTTCCATGCCCACCTTTAAGAAATTACAGCTCAACCTCCCTTCCCCATTCATAGTAATGAGAAGTTGTAATTTTGAGACATCCAACAAGCAATGGATGATTTTTTGTTTTCTTAGAGGTCCCACCATTTCACCCTACCTAAAAGCCAAGTTACAAAATTATAGATACTAAGTACGAGGGGAGTGTTTTCAAATTAATATACTTTCTAGCTTTCTAAGAGTGAATTTCCCTTTAACTCACTGTGAGAACTAGGTGAACCAAAACTCTGAAAAAAATCTAGATGCACCCTTTACAAAGCACTCGCCTAATTTGAGAAAAGACAAATATTAATCTTGCTACTGATTTAGCCGTAGGAAGACCAATGTTAATTTTCTTTTGCGCGTCTGATTTGGGATCGATGTTGTGTATATCTCATGAAGCTAATGACCGACATTAGTAATCCTACCCGATTTGCAGACAATGTGATGGAATAAATTTGTTCAAGTTGTTAAAAGACATGAGAAATGTGCTCTCCTATAAACTACGCGAGATGTGGGTGGAGGTGGTCACCTATAAACTATGAGATCTATGAGAAGATGAGAAAAGAACTCTAGTTGAAATTCATGCCAGGAAATATTAGCCTTTGCCACACCCTCTTCCTATGGTCTCTCCACTTAAACTTGGCCTATTGATGGACATCATCATCCACCCAAATATTCAGGCGGAGGTATGAGATATTCCTATAGTGCCCATGATTGACAATCATGCTCATCGGCTGGGACCTTCGCTTCTCAGATCCCTCATGCCCACCCTCCATAAGTAGTACATCTCCTTGTCCTCCAAATCCCCCATTGTCTCCACATGGCAGACCAGCATCATGTTGAAGCTCACCCTCACTATGCATCCATGAAGCACTATACGTACAATTGGTCTTCACTGAATGAGGGCACTGTACATACAGTTCGTCTTCGCTAACTGAGGGCACTGTACATACAACTAGTCTTTGCTGAATGAGGGCATTGTACATACTATTAGTCTTCCCTAATATAGTGTTCCTTTGAGGCATTTTGTAAAACACTTTGTATGCATAATCTATATTTCCACATTTGGCATACATGTCCATTAGTACATTTACCACAAAAACATTTAGCCAAAATTGCCTCTCAAAATTATAGCCATGTATGTCCTTACCGAGTTACAACAGCACATGATGGGAGAACACTTACAATAGTGAAAAAATTTACCATAACCTTAACGACTTGCATTTTACGAAAGAATACCAGAGCTTCTACATTGTCACCATTTTGAGTATATCTATATATCATCACAGTCCATGAAACAATGTGTCTTGATCCTTCATAAATATCATCAAAAGCACGTTTCATTGCCCATATATTTCCCAATTTGGCATACATATCTACAAGGGAACTTTCCACAAGGGCATTGGACTTAAACCTATTATTGACTATTTAACTATAGACCTGCTTACTATGTGGTGAATCTTCCATGTGGACACAAGCTGGGAGAATAATAGCAATGATAAATGAATTGGGTTTTATACCTGCCTCTTGCATTTCACTTAAGAACTCTTACTCTTTATGAAAGCATCCATTATGAGTAAACCAAGAAATCATGGCATTCCATGTGACCAAGTTGGGATTTGTAGAAGCTAAATAGATTTGATGAAATATTTTGAAAGCCTCATCACGACACCCATTATGTATATAACCTACAATCATGGCTTTGCATGAGATTGCATCTTTTCAAAAGAAGCCCACAGACATGTTATGTGCATCTGCTACACTTGTGCATTTAGAATACATTTCAGTCAAAGAATTCCCAATAAGAAGATGTGATTCAAACCCACTTCTAATAATGTAACCGTGGGTTACCTTGTCGAGCTTTAGAGACTCGAGATCTATACATGAAGACATTAAACATTCTACATTTGTAGAATTAGCATTGGTGCTTACCAGTTGCATTTGATTGAAAACTTTCAAGCCTTCATGACCAAACCCATTCTATCCATAGGCAATCATCACATTCCATGTGATTGGATTTGGGTTCACTCCCATTATTTACATTTGCTGAAAAAATTCTAATTCTTCCTCAAAATTCCTGTTATGTTCATAACCTATGATCATAAAATTCGATGATACCAAATCACTCATTCAACCTGGGGTTTCAACCACTTGACCTTTATGTGACAGTCGTTGATCCCTCTTGCCCACTCGATAGTCAATGACTTTCGGGATGAAGCCGATGATTGTCTTCTTCGGTGTGGTTTCCATGAAGTCACAGAAGGCACACATTCAGTTTACTATTGATTTCATCTCCATGAACTTCACAGGCCTCATATTTGTGAAATTCATGAGTTGAATGGCTGGGGGATTTAGTCTGGCATGCTCCTTTTTTTCAACCATGGCTAATGGGTACCGAAATCTTTATGTGCTTTCTTCCCAGAAAACAATGATTGAGAAGTGAGGGTAAAGTGAATTTTTAGAGTTGCATTCAAGTTTAGGTTTCCATTATTGGGTAAAAAATATGACATGAGATGATTACAGTACAGTGGATATTTTATTCAAAGAGCTTGTCTTGTCCATTGCAGTCGTCAAGCTATCTGAATTTAAGTCGCATTATTTTTCAAGCAAGGGGATGGGATATGCAAGAATGCGAACACATATCAGCTGTCTTCAAGAATTCCCAACACTCATGAGATGCATTATTAGGGGCTAAACATATAAGAAGAGGGCTTTTATAATCCCCTCCGGTAGACTTAAATCTATCTTAAGTTCCTGCTTAAATTCGGTTAACATTTTTATCCCAACCACTTTCATTTTAATTATCTTTGTTTCTCCACATAAAATGGGTTGGAGGCTAGGTCGAGAGGAAATAGTAAAAGCGAACCATTTATTTTAATTTAAATTAAGACTTTTCATACACCAATAAGGAAATTAGGGAGGGGAGATTATGGTATTCAACCAATAATTTTCAATTAAAATTGATTAGTTTATAAATCATGTAAATAAAAGTAAATTATTTAAAATAATTAGTGGTAATTTATGCCCATGGGTAATAGACAATGACATGGTGTATTCTTAAGACACCCAATGGTGTTAGGGTCACCAATTCAGAACTCTATTGGCGAAAAATCTGGCTATCGTAACAGCTAGTGTGTTTGAGATCCAGTATGATCCCCTGGTGATTTTAATGGCTTAGATCCCCTTGGGTATCTATTAATCAAGCCAAACATTAAGAGTGCAGTAATTTCAAGACTCACATAACTTAGGAAACCAAACAAACAAGTAGTGAGAGCATCTGACAGACTTCAATGTTTCAAATCCTATGTTATTGTCACTAACTTTGCCAACAAGGCACATTATAAAAAAATAAAATAGGAATTACAAAAATTATTCTCGCACAAGCCACAAGTCATGTCCATGGTGGGGATGTGATTTCACAGTAAGCCGGATAACTGATGATGACCTAGGTTCAAGATATATAGGGCATGCTATCCATGATAATGTAGCAGAATGAGTCTTTCCATGATTTGGAAATAATTTTAAACTGTAAACAATGGTTTGTGCTAATGTGCAAGTATTGTCCATGGTGGTCTCTATGGTAATGTGATATCTATAGATGAGTCCAGGGGAAATCCATGGGTATATTTGACTGAGTAATTAATACCAAGTTTCATTTGTATGGCATTGTCTAAATAATAAATGAAATGGCTTTTTGGACCAAATTTGACAATACAATTACTAGCAACATTGTGATTTCTTGTTATTTAAAGTACAGTTTTGAATGCATAAATGGAATCAACACCCCAGAAAACTCCCAAAGCAGTGGGTATTTGAAAATTAAACACCTTAAACATATAATTATTTTAAAAAACAATATTGGATTTTGAACAAATTAACCAAAAGAAATGCTCGGAAAATGACCATTTCATCTATTAGTGAGACTATGTCACATTCGTATAGCCAACTGTCAAATGAAAACTTTATAATTGTAACAAGTTATGTCTTCTATCTGGTTAAAGATATTTATATTATATATGTTTGCATTTAGTCACATAGGTTAGCTCAATTGGTATATGCTCTTGTGAAAATTTTCATGGAGGTCTCAGTGTCAAATCCCATTACGTCCCTTGAGGTTACGTATAAAAGGAAGAGGGTTAAGTAAAGGATACTAGCTCTTGTGGACATCTGAAAAGCCTCAATCATGAACTGTGCTAGGATTCATGCATGTGTAAAATAACCTTGGGAATTATATTTACTTTTATTACATAGAGAGATAGGCTAGAAAATTGTTATGGATTTCAGGTATATAGCATACCCTCTTTTAGAACTTTTGTCCAAGTTTTAAAATGCCTTGTACATTTTCTTTCATAAAATTCACAAAAGTCTCTGGATCAAATCTCATTGAATTAGTAAGGGCTACTTGGTTGGGTTAGGAAAGTTGGATCTCATGGACATCTGGGTAGGCCCCAACATGAATGGATTCAGGAATCATGCATATTTAGATACACATTAAGGTTTTTCCTTTCTCTCCTCATTGGAGAAGATAGCATATAAAAAATTTATAGCTTTTGAATAGATGACCCAACCTCTTCTAGACCTATGGTCTAGAGTTAAATATGCCTCTTTACTTCTCAACCTCAAAGAGTTGGCATAGCTAGTCATTTCCAATTTTACTAGGCATGTTTCTAGTTCCATGCCATTAGATTCCAATTCTTAATCTGATGGTTGAGGCACGTTATCCACTAGTTTTTGTTGGGGTTTGCACAAAAATTATAGAATATGAAAATTTAGGAAATACGGGTTCTACTTCGTGTCTGTTCATAGTTGGCTAATCCCATGGAGTTAACAAGATAGATCTATTCATTAAAGGTGGAGAAAATGTAGGAATATAATCCTAACACCTACTTTCATTTTTTAGCCTAAGTATCCTTGACTTAGCCACATGCACTAAAAATCATGTTAACACATGGTTTTTGATAAACTAGCTCGGTGGACCAACTTTCCCTTATTTTTTTCCTTTAAAGGCTTAATATTATGGAAATATTGGTCCAACCACTTTCCTAAACCATTTATACATCTAAGTACATGTTCACACCTAACCACACCTCATCCACTTAAGTTATTTGAGGATTGGCTCCCCACATGAAGATTCCCCCTTAAATCAAGGGCTTTGGTCCCATGGATCATTTTACCATGTTTTAAAGTTTCCTTCCTTGGGAAATGCACCCTTCCTTATGCTTTCCTCATGGCTGATAGTTGGTAGAGGTTTTCTTGAGTCATTTTTCCTATTTTATGCATCCCTTTATCTTTTCTTAGCCTTTTCTAATTTTTTACTAGTTTTCTCCTAGTTTTCTAGATTCGACAATTTCTATATAACCACCTCCCTCTGGGATTAGAGGTTTGGTTGATAATGTATTACTATTGTTAATTAATTTAATATATTGATTTTATGGAGGAAATTCTTTCTCTCCTTTCCTGAATATCATAAAGTTACTTGTGTTTAATTTAAATAGAACTCTAGATGTATCAGAGTTTTTGCAGGAATTATACATGGTATCAGAGCTAGTTTGAATCTAGTGGATTTTACATAGTTTTATTTGCAGGTATAGATCATCAGGAGGTACAACAAGCAGAAATGGATAATCTCTCCCATCCCACAATACTCGTTCTAAATCCTTTCAATTACTTCGAATGGAAGACAAAGATCACCCTACTCCTCCAAAGCGAAGGGTTTTACAGGGTAACAATGGGAATAGAGATTGAACCGACCTCTACAGTGAAGAAGATCAAGTGTTTACATAAATTACATGAAGCACTTGGGTTGATATTCCTATAAATTTCCAAAGAACTCATCTTTCATGTCAGTGGAGCCATTACTCCCGATGCGGTCTAGACCACATTGGAAGGACTATCCAGTAAGCAAGATGAAATGAGAGTGCAACAACTAGAGAATGAACTCATATCCCTCAGTCAGAGTCATTTAAACAACCTAAAATAATAATTCAGCAATTTTAAATCCAACCTCATTGAACTGTATGCATGTGGAGTCAAGAAAGAGGAAGATCAACTCATCCTTTTGATTCTCTCGAAATTAGGCCCTGAATATTCTGTATTTGTATCATCTTTTCAAGCATCTAAATTAACTCGAGAAAAATGGAAAATGCCTCCATTGAATGACTTCATTGCATAATTAACTCAAGAGCAAGATAAGTTAGTCCAAATGGTTTCCATCAAGCGTTCAAAGAACCAAGCACTTGTGACTACTGATGCTCCAAAGAACAGTGGAAGAGACAAGAAAAAAGGGAAGGTAAATTTAATGAATCGAAGAAGGATAGACCCATTCAATCTTCAGAGACCTCTTATTTTCCTAAGAGTAAGAAGAAGAAGGAAAGAACACTTTTCAGGTATTTCTCCAAAGGTTCTCATCCCAAATAAAATTGCATGAGGAAAACAATCGATGAGATGGCTAAGCAATTGCAGTAGCACAATCTCACCATGCCTGAGAATGCAAAGAAGAAGGATGATAATATAATGAGAGATGGGAGAGGGAGAGAACGAGATGGTCATGCTCCAATGGCTGTCACATCCACTCCATCAGCTTGCATACTTGATTCAGGTGCATCAAACCATATGGCTGCATCAAAAGATGAATTTTCCTCCATCAAAGAAAGCACCAAACCCCCAATTTACTTGGGAGAAGCCACACCCGCAAAGGTGTGCGAAGAAGGAATTGTAGACCTTGAAGGGGCCTGCTTCAAAAATGTGCTTCATATTCCCTCACTATTCACAAATCTTCTCTCGATATATTAGATCACTCATTTCAGCTCTAGAAGGAAGGTGGAGTTCAATCCGGACTTTGAAGTGATTACTGACATTTCCACGGCCTCACAGCTTGCACATGGAATTGCAGATCACAGTTCTCATTTGTATTTCTTCTCCCACTTTTTTCCTAAATCAATTAGCACTATATTTCTGTCATAATATAATTAATACCAAGTTGCATTCGTATGGCATTGTCTAACTAATAAATGAGATGGCTTTCTGGACCAAATTTGACAATATAATTGCTAGCAACATTATGATTTTTTGTTATTTAAAATATAGTTTTGAATGCATAAATGGATTCAACACCCTGGAAAACTCCCAAAGTAGTCGATATTTGAAAATTAAAAAACATAAACATATAATTATTTAAAAAAAAAGCATTGGATTTTGAACAAAATTGACCAAAAGAAATTCTCAGAAAATGACCATGTCATCTATTAGTGAGACTATGTCACATTCATATAGCCAACTATCAAATGAAAACTTCATAATTGTAATGAGTTATGTCTTCTCTCTAGTTAAACATATTTATATTATATAAGTGTGTATGTAGTCGCATAGGTTAGCTCAAGTGGTATATGCTCTTGTGAAAAATTTCATGGAGGTCTCAATATCAAATCCCATTAGGTCCCTTGAGGTTACTTGTAAAAGGAAGAGGGTCAAGTAAAGGACACTAGCTCTTGTGGACATATGGAAACCCTCAATCATGAATTGTCCTAGGATTCATGCATGTGTAAACTAACCTTGGGAGATACCTTTACTTTTCTTACATAGAGAGGTAGGCTAGAAAACTGTTATGGATTTCAGGTATATAGCATACCCTCTTTCAGAACTTTTTTCCAAGTTTGGAAATGCCTTGTACATTCTCTTTCATAAAATTCACAAAAGTCTCTGGATCAAATCTCACTGAATTAGTTAGGGCTACTCGGTTCGGTTAGGAAAGTTGGATCTCATGGACATCTGGGTAGGCTCCAACATGAATGGCCTGGGGCATCATGCATATTTAGATAGACATTAAGAGTTTTCCTTTCTTTCCTCATTGGAGAAGATAGCATATAAAAAGTTTATAGCTTTTGAATAGATGACCCAACCTCTTCTACACCTATAGTCTAGAGTTAAATACACCTCTTTACTTTTCAAGCTCAAAGAGTTGGCATAGCTAGTCATTTCCAATTTTACTAGGCATGTTTCTAGTTCCATGCCATGATATTCCAATTCTTAATCCCATGGGTGAGGCATGTTATCTAGTAGTTTTTGTTGGGGTTTGCACAAAAATTACAAAATATGAAAATTTAGGTAATATGGGTTGTACTTCGTGTCTCTTCATAGTTGGCTAATCCCATGGAGTTAACAAGGTAGATCTATTCATTAAAAATGGAGAAAATGTAGGAATATTATCCTAACATCTACATTTATTTTTTAGCCTAAGTATACTTGACTTAGCCACATGCACTAAAAATCATGTCCGCACATGGTTTTTTATAAACCAGCTCGGTGGACCAACTTTCCCTTGTTTTTTGCCTTTAAAAGATTAATATTATGGAAATATTCGTCCAACAACTTTCCTAAACCATTTAGACATCTAAGTGCATCTTCACACCTAACCACACCTCATCCACTTAAGTTATTTAAGGATTGGCTCCCGACATGAAGATTCCCCCTTAAATCAAGGGATTTGGTCCCCTAGACCATTTTACCATGTTTTAAAGTTTCCTTCCTTGGGAAATGAACCCCTCCTCATGCTTTCCTCATGGCTGATAGTTTACATCGGTTTTGTTGAGTCATTTTTTCTATTTTAGCCCTCCTTTTAGCTTTTCTTAGCCTTTTCTAGTTTTTTACTAGTTTTTTCCTAGTTTTCTAGATTCGAAAATTTCTATATAACCACCTCCCTTTGGGATTATAGGTTTGGTTGATTATGTATTACTATTGTTCATTAATTGAATACATTGAATTTATGGAGGAAATTCTTTCTCTCCTTTTCTGAATATCAGAAAATTACTTGTGTTTAATTTAACTAGAATTCTAGATCTATCGGAGTTTCTGCAGGAATTCTACAAGGTATCAGAGCTAGTTTGAATCTAGTGGATTTTACATTGTTTCCTCCCTTTGGGATTAGAGGTTTGGTTGATAATGTATTACTAATTAATTTAATACATTGATTTTATGGAGAAAATTCTCTCTCCTTTCCTGAATATCAAAAAATTACTTGTGTTTAATTTAACTAGAATTCTAGATCTATCGAAGTTTCTGCTAGAGTTCTACATGCTATCAAAGCTAGTTCGAATCTAGTGGATTTTACATAGTTTTATTTATAGGTGTAGATCATCAAGAGGCGCATAAAGTATAAATGGATCATCTCTCTCAGCCCACAAAACTCGTTCTAAATCCTTTCAATTATTTCGAATGGAAGACAGAGATCACTCTGCTCCTCCAAAGCGAAGGGCTATACAGGGTAACAATGGGAACGAAGACTGAACTGACTTCTGCACCGGAGAAGATCAAGTATCTAAATAAATTAGATGAAGTAATTGGTTTTATATTCCTATCAATTCCTAGAGAACTCATCTTTCATGTCAGCGGAGCCACTACTCCCGATGCAGTCTGGACCACATTGGAAGGATTATTCAAGACGTAAGATAAAATGAGAGTGCATCAACTAGAGAATGAACTCATATCCCTCAGTCCAACTCATTTAAACAACCTGCAATAATAATTCACCAAGTTTAAATCCAACCTCATTGAATTGGATGCATGTGGAGTCAAGAAAGAGGAAGATAAACTCATCCTTTCGATTCTCTCGAAATTAGTCTCTGAATATTCTGTATTTGTATCATATTTTCAAGCATCTAAATTAACTCAGGAAAAATGGAAATGCCTCCATTGGATGACTTCATTGCAAAATTGACTCAAGACCAAGTTAAGTTAGTCCAAATGGGTGCCATCAAGCGTTCAAAGAACCAAGCACTTGTGGCTACTGATGCTCCAAAGAGTAGTGGAAGAGACAACCAATAAGGGAAGGTAAATTTAATGAATCGAAGAAGGAGAGACCCATACAATCTTCAGAGAGCTCTTCCTTGCCTAAGGGTAAGAAAAATAAGGAAAGAAATTTTTTTAGGTATTTTTCCAAAGGTTGTCATCCCGAAGAAAATTTCATGAGGAGAACATTCGATGAGATGGCTAAGAAATTGCAACAGCACAATCTCACCGTGCCCGGGGATGCAAAGAAGAAGGATGATAATAGAAAGGGAGATGGGAGGGGGAAGAACGAGATGGTCATGATTTAATAGCTATCACATCCACTCCATCAGCTTGGATACTTGGTTTGGGTGCACCAAACCATATGGCTGCATCAAAAGATGAATTTTCTTCGATCGAAGAAAGCACCAGATCCCCAATTTACGTGGGAGATGCCACACCTGCAAAGGTGTGTGGAGAAGGAATTGTAGACCTTCAAGGGGGCTTCTTCAGAAATTTGCTTCATGTTCCCTCGCTATTCACAAATCTTCTCTTGATATATTAGATCACTCATTCGGGCTCTGGAAGGAAGGTGGAGTTCACTCCAGACTCCGCAGTGATTACCGACATTCCCACGGCCTCACAGCTTGCACATGGAATTGCAAATCATAGTTCTCGTTTGTATTTCTTCTCCCACTTTGTTCCTAAACCTATTAGCATTATATTTTTTTCACAATATAATGATATCAATAGGTTATGGCATGAAATATTTGGCCATCTAAACTATAATCACATGCAACAACTCAACAAGGAAAGCATGGTAGAAGGATTAACTACTATTAAATTCACAAGCAGTGCATGTGAAGGATGCATTCATGGAAAGCATCTGGAGAAAAAGCTTGACAAAGGGAAAGCACAGAGAGCTTCTTCACCTCTTGGGCTGATTAACAGTGACGTCATGGGCCCATTCCTGCAGCCTTCAATCAGTAAGGCTCAATATGTACTCACCTTCATATATGATTTCTCTCTCTTTAGTTGCGTACTTTTTCTGACATTAAAATCAGAAGTATTTGAGTGCCTTATAGAATTTAAAGCACTTGCTGAGAATGAGTCTGGATATAAGATTAAGATACTCTGTACTGATAATGGGGGGATTATGTCAACAAATATCTACAACAAATTTGTATTGATGCAGGTATACAACTACAACACACGATGACATATACACCATAGCAAAATGGTGTCATGGAGAGGAAAAACCGGAAGAGATAGCCAATTGTATGCTACAGTTAAGATGATTAGCTCTTAAGCTATGGGCTAAATCTATTAATTGTGAAGCATATATTTAGAACCGCATTCCTAACAAAGCATTCAAAGGCACCACTCCATCTGAATGTTGGACCGGTAGGAAACCGAAAGTGTCGCACTTTCACATTTTTGGTTCACGAGCATCGGCTCACATTCTGACTAATAAGAGGAAGGATTTGGAGCATCAATGTCTTGAATGTATATTTGTTGGATATCCCAATAGTGTCAAAGGATATATATTTTTGGACTCTGACACTAAAAAGTTCCTTATATCTCGAAGTATGAAGTTTGAATAAGAATCATTGAATGATTTTTCAACAGACCGTCCCGTGGAACTGCTTCTTGCCACTGATGAGGAGGAATCAAAAACTTCTTCGAGAATTTCAGAGCATCCATAAGAGAAGCCTCTTGGTTCTGATTTAGAGGATGAAGAGCAGGTCATGGCTGCTCCATCCCAGCTACCAACTTGGGCAGAGAAAACACTGCAAGATGCAGGTGAACTAGTCAATGATCCTGCAGATGTGAGAAGGACTACATCATAGTTTTTTGGGGCTCCTGAAGCCCTGGATGCCACCGAACCATTATTTCCCATACCTTTCTATATGATACTTGGTTCAAATCCATAATCACACTCTGAGGCTACTGGAAACCCGCTTTGGGAGGCTGCCATGGATGAACAATACTCTACTCTCATGGAAAACAACACATGGGACTTGCTTCCACTTCCGAAAGGAAGAAAGATTTTTCGATGTCGATGGATATATCTAAAAAATATTGTTGTAGATGGTGATATCAGTAAGTGCAGAGCTTGAATTTTTGCAAAAGGATACTCATAGGTACATGGCATAGACTACATAGAGACATTTGCACCTATTACAAAAATGGACTCCATTTGACTAGTTTTAGCCATTGCTACTTCCTGTAGATGGGAAGTTCATCACATGGATGAGAAGAGAATGTTTCTTCATGGAGATCTCAAGGATGAGATATATATTGAGCAACAATAGAGATACATTCAGAACTCTTCCCTCGTTTGTAGATTAAAGAAATCTTTGTATGGCCTAAAACATGTTCCCAGAGCCTAGTATGCAAAGATGGATTATTTCCTACTTTCCATTGGATTCATTTGATTCAAATCTTCTCTGAATGTTTATTTTTTGCAACATGATGATTCCATTTTTCTAATAGTACTTTATGTAGGTGATTTATTGATGACAGGGAACCTTACCTTAGCTATTGATTCGGCAAAATCAGCATTGCATGATCAATTTTCCATGACATATTTGGGACTCTTGTACTACTTTCTTGGTCTTTAAGTTTCTCATTCTTCTTCAGGGATTAAGATGGCATAGTCTAAGTATGCATCGGATCTACTTTTCCACTTTCATATGGGAGAATTCAAGCCAACAACATCTTCCTTTTTTTCGGGGATCAGGTTTGAGGATGCAGCTACTACACCTTTGGTGGACAGTACGATGTATCGACAATTGGTTGGGAGTTTGTTGTATCTTACTCACACCTGACCTGATATATATTTTGTAGTAGGAGTTTTTTCAAGATATATGCAGGAGCCCCATGAAATTCATTGGAAATTTGCAAAGAAAATCCTTACATATGTGAAAGGTACTTCCAATTTTCGGATCTTTTATGCTAGATATTGTTGACTCTCACTAATTGGGTAAACAGATTTTGATTGGGATGGTGATGGTACAGACTGCAATTCCACCTTTGGTTATGTTTTCATCTTTAGTTGAGGGCCCTTTTTCTGGTCTAGCAAGAAGAAATCCATGATTTCTTTATCTACAACTGAGGTAGAGTATAGAGGTGCAATGAATGTAGGTATACAAGCTATTTGGTTGCAAGGGCTTCTCTTCGAGTTTGGTACTCAGTATCCACTTCTGACTATCATATTTTGTGATAATCAAGGGTCCATTCAGATATCAATTGATCCAGTTCAGAAGTAGAGGACCAAGCAGATCGAGACTCACATGCATTACATCCGTGAGATGATTCGTGACTGAGTCATATCATTGCAGTACTGCCCCACTGAGTAGCAAGTTGCATACATATTCACTAAGAATTTCACTGAAAACAAATTTTTAGAATTGAGAGCTATGCTTGGAGTGGTGGAAATAGTTGAGTAGGCCCTTCTGGCAACTTATCTCTTTTTTCCTCTTTTTTTTTTGGGGGGGGGGGGGGCGGTGTTCCTAGAGGTTTTCCCTCTTTCTTCATTTTATTAGATCTTTTATTTATTATACCTCAATACCTAACATGGCATCATGGCCGGGACTCAGTTTAGATAAGTGAGTTAGGATGAATGGGGGGTGTCGGAATATAATCCTAACATGTACATTTATTTTTTTAGCATAAGTATCCTTGACGTAGCCACATGCACTAAAAATCATGTTCACACTTGGTTTTTGGTAAACTAGCTCAGTGGACCAACTTTCCCTTATGTTTTGCCTTTAAGGGCTTGATATTATGGAAATATTGGTCCAAACACTTTCCTAAACCATTTAGAGATCTAAATGCATGTTCACACCTAACCACACCTCATCCACATGAGTTATTTGAGGACTGGCACCCCACATGAACATTCCCCCTTAAATTAAGGGATTTGTTCGCCCGAACCATTTTAGCATGTTTCAAAGTTGCTTTCCTTGTGAAATGCGCCCCTCCTCATGCTTTCCTTGTCACTGATAGTTGGCATAGGTTTTCTTGAGTCATTGTTTCTATTTGAGGATTATATTCCAATAGAAAACCAATGAAAAATAATAGTCATTGTTTATTTTGGATCATTTAAGTAGGAAAACACTAGATAAAATAGTTAGATTCAAATTTCAAAGAGAAAAACAAACATTGAAGGCATAAAAAGTATTCAATGTATGAAATAATTAATCCTTTTGCAAAATTGTGTACAAGGCATCAGGGATATTACACCTGTCTCCAGCGCACACATAATAAGTTATAAGTATTAAAGATTGATTCATACAAATATTAGTGTCACTGAAGCAGTCCTAATTGAGATATTTGGCCATAAATGATCTAGAAATAAAGCATGTCAGAGTCAAATTCCTACGGATGATTTCCAATGTGAAGTTTGTAACATCTAGAGTAGATTTTGTAGTCTTTACATGTGCGTTATTTGGAGCAAAATGACTTTGATGTGAGTATTTGTTGATGGGTAGTCTATGATACTTTTTCCCACTAGACATAGACATATTGTGAAATTGGTGAAGGAGAAATAAGCATGGGTATCAATAGTAAGGGTTGTGCAGGTTCATCCGAAAAAATTTACATATGTATGTCTTGTACGCGCACATTAAAACTATTAGGGTAAAGGATGGTTTTTAGCAATGTGCACCTCACTAGGATCGGAAAGCACTCGAGAAGGAATTTCATTGTGTTTAGAGGATGTTTCATGGAAGTGAGATCTCCAAGGGGAGAAAAATATTTTGAAAGTCAAAATAATTATTGGAAAGAGTTGAGTTGATGATGAGGTTGCAATTTGTAAAGTGATGCAACATTTCCTTCTAGAGACATGATTATACTTTGGGACCTTTTCTGATCCAATGATATGATTGTCATCATCAAATCAAGAAACTTGTACATAGATGCACTCTACATGAGACTCTTCGCATTAAGAGTGGTGTTTGGAAATGGGGTTTTTATACAAACCTTAAATCACATTAAGTATTTCCTTCCATGTGGAGATAGTGATGTCATTATAACACTCGATGTTCCCAAACAAGAAATGATTGTTCACCTATACCAGACTTGGAATTGAGGGTCTTAGGAAAAGTCACACTTGCATTATGGAATATGCTTACCACAATAATTTTTTTGAAAGGCCTTCACCTTACTATGTGAAATAATGATAAATTTTCAAATACACCGAGGATTAAAAAGATGAAACTAATGCCTTTTCTAGACATTTAGAAAAGGTCAAGTGGTAGACTCATTGGAAAATTTTAGTTTCTTTTGAGAGAATAATCCATAGAGGAAAATGGATCGAAAACAAACCTTGTTAAATAGAACATACCTAAAAGAGAGACAAATGCTCCCATTCTGGTCAATAATTATGGTGATAAGGGGAATTAGGGTGTATATATTAATATATGTACATGTGCCACACTAGAAAACATTTTGGTGGGACAACTTAGAAAATTGGACTAGACCAACCTATTCATTTTGGAAACCATATTGTATACCTTGCTTTGGATGTATTACACATTTTTTTTAGCATTTGAAATATTTCCCACCTTTTCTGGGGTCTCTGCCTATAATTCCATTAGAGTAACCCAAAGAGTGTTGTTATTCATGACATGGATATTTCACACTTGTTTTATGGTCATTCTTTGAGGAGAAGCCCATTGCATGCAGTTTTCATTCATAATTTATAGACTACATATTGTCTGTGGAAATCCATCTATTCTCTTTCAGAGACTGTAGGCATGTACAAACCCATCTATTCCCCTTAAAGTTTGGAGTGTTGAGTCTGAAGTCCCTACATTCACCATTTAAAGAGGACTTTGTTTTGTCTCACATGATTTAACGAGGAGGTTTATCTTTGAATACTAAATGCTACATTTTGAAGCCCACTTATCCACCCATCGAGAATGGAACTACATGTTTTGTGAAGCAAGAGATCTTTAAGGGCCTATGGATGTAGAATTTTGTGAATGAAAGCCTAGGTATTCCCCTCATTTATGGAGATGAGTAAAATTTCAAGCATTTTATCCCTTAATTACAATACAAGAGGCTTAAGAAGCACATTTTTTTGTATTTCTGAATAGTTAATTAGAGAATCAAACTTTTAACCCCTCCATAGGCTATATTAGTTGCTTCTGATTAAGAAATTAATATTTTGTTGTAAAAGGATGTTGATCATCTCCCTAAAAATCGAGATGTACTTCGTATCCTTTTGTCATCATGGGATTGGAGCAGAAATCCCTTAGTTTGTTCTTAGAGTTCTATTACTTTTATCATTATAAAAGAGGGCGTGGAAGGGTGATAAGAGCGAATTTTTATGGGGATGGTCTTGTGGATGTTTTCAACTTTTTTTGGATTTTCATGTCTAGGGTTTGTAGATTATGGATGACTATCTTGTGTAATTGTGTTTCTCTACTGGATATGGCACATTCACTTGGTTTATTTTAGCTATATTCCTTCTTCAAAACAGAATGAAGGTTTCTAGTTAAGATTCTTCCATTGAACTTTATGGATTTGGTAATATTCTAGGATTTTTGGATCTTCCAAGGTTAGTAGTGGGAAGCTCTATATATCAACCTATATCCGTTTTACTTCTATGAATATAACCCTTAGTTAAACTTATATGCACCCAAAAAATATTGGTAGGGGAAGGAGCTGGTCTCCATTCATCGCATAAACTTTTATACCCTAAAATTGACCAAAACCATTTTCATGGATATATCCTTCATGGCACCTTCATATTCATATCCTTAAGTGCTACCAATATTAACCTATAGAAACCCCCATTGAGCGCAAGGAGAGATGGCCTAAAGTGGAGAAGAGTCTTGGTGAGGTGACATGGCCCCTTTTCATTTCTCTTAGATCGCACATGAGGTTTCTGGACTTCATCTCCTAAAGTGAGAGTTTGTTTGATAAGCAGATGTACTAGTTTATGCCAATAGTTTTTCTATTGATTACATCCAAAAACGTGGACAAGAATGCTTTAACTTTTGTATAACGCTTTCAAAGGAATGTATTTGTTTTAACAATAACTATTTATCAATAAAGATAAAAAATAATGACATCTAAAAATGAAAAAAATTCTTAGAGAACTTGTTTAAAGAAATATAAATCGATGGATAGTTTCCACCTTTATAGAATACTCTATTCTATTTTTAAATCATGTAATGAGCATAAAATATTGAGTGTTTAACTATGTTTCTAACAAGTCTTCTAAATCTATTTTCTTTAAAGAAATATTTTCCTAGCTTTGCTTTGAAAATTCCAAATCATTTTCTAGGTGGGTTCGAAGATGTACATAGATCAAAAGAGTCCTACAATCCTCGAAAATGGTAGATATTCCATGAATATTTAGATATAAATTTTAGAAGAATAAGAGAAAAAAACATTTATTAGTGATTTAATTTTGTACATAGATTCTTCTATCCAGTGACTCATTTCAGTACAGGCCCAGAATGGAGAAAATGATACATGTTCTTGGACCTATACTTCCAAGTGAGGAGAATGTTGGGATTGTAAGTGTTCATAACCATTAGCTACACCAATGTGCAAGGAATTTTTTTCTTCTCACTATCCATCGATCTCTCTCTCTCTGCATCATCTTTACTGTCTTATAATTGCGAATGAAAACTTTTTTGCAAAGCCTACCTGATATATCGAAATCTAAGATAGGAGTTGTCAGGTTTTTTAGAATGATAAAGGTAATAATAGTTGTTGGATATCATTTTATTTTTTCGCTGAAAATAACCTTGTCTGAGATAAATGCAAAGTATTTTTATTATAAATTCCTAAGATTAGTGAGTGTTGTTCAATCTAAAATGCCAATGAAAAAATCACAGTCATTTTCACTTTGAACTATTTTTTATTTTATTATTGTTTCTTGAAAAAAAAAAAATCTAACATACGCTTTATGGTTATTGAATTTTGAATATGGATTATTAACTAAAGAATACACAAAATAAGTGAATGGTACATATTAATAAGTCATATTGTATTTAACATATGAAAATATTTACAATTTTATTGTGAAAATTATTATTAATAATTAGAAAAAAATAAAATAATATATATATGGTGTTAATGATTCGTGTTTATTGAGACCATTATGTTTTATTAGGCCTTAAAAATGTAAGTGATTAATTGCATATTTTTTATATTTTATTTCTCTGCTTAAAAAAAAAAAAATAAAGTCAAAGTTCTCCTAGATCACTATACTTTTGTTAACTTAACAAGTCAAGAAGGTTGGTAGGGTGACATTTTTTTTTGAAATGAGAATAGATTTGAGTAAGGGCCAGGTAACCTAAGAGAAAGTATTTTTAATCTTAAACTCTCTATTGATGGTGCTAGATACACCAAAATTAGGGTATCACCCCGATATGAAGTCCCAACTAGACCTCACACCGTTTAGTGTGGGAGTCCCATTCAGTATGATGGCCTGGTTACCATTGTCTGAACGATTTTCCTCCACTCTTTCTTGTCAGCACATCAGAGTGGTTCTCTTTTTCTTTGATACATGAGGTTTGTATGCCTGGTGAGTGTAAGTGTACTTGTGTCAATGGTTCTTTCACTTTGAGGGGAAGAAGGGGAAAGTGAGTTCCAAGTTGAAAGGGATCAGTCCGAACTCACCTAGGAACACACAACAGAAAAGGACATACTTAGCTTCCAGCGGAGCAGTCCACTCAGATGTAGCAGTCACAACATACAAGGTAATATAACATGTACAAAACCCACAGAACAATCTGAATGAGTGCAACGATTGTTACCGCAAGGTTCAGGTGAAAGGTTAGTCTGATGTCTGGCATAGAAGTCGACATGGATGGGACATCATTAACAACATATACAACACATTTCCATTAATAGATTATGCATTAAAACGAATGAAATAATTTAGATGTAGAACACAGGTTAAAGCAACATGCATTACAAGCGTTCAAGATCATTCTTACAACAAATACAATACATGTGCGAAAATGTGTTGGCCTGTTAATAGGGTTCTGAATTAAGCGAAAGTTCCAAGACACATTGTTACACCATACATCACTAAGTCTATCAGTAAGGTGTTGGAGCCACTACTTACTCATCAAAGAAAATATTACAAACTCTCTTGGCTATGTTGGAGGAGTTGAGGTGAAAAGTCCTTTGCATGTACAAATGTGGGGGTATTTATAGCCAAGGGTGAAACTAACCCTTGTGGTTGTTTGACTACCCTCGTGACTGTTTGTCTTCCATGACACTTCGACTTACATGACTCTTTGTTCAACAAGTGGGTCTCTTGGACTTCCACGTTACATCACATTGATTGACAACAAGCCCATGGTGGAGATGTGGGTGACATGACTCATGATGTGACTCGACATGACTTGACATGAATATGCTAGTACGTTCATGTTTTTACTGGAGTGCATGTCGACCTATAGTGTCGTTGGACGATGGATATCTTCATGGTGTATTATAGCTTCACCTCTTCTTAGTGAAGTGTGTAGATTCTTCAATGGTCCTTGGTTCGCTTAATGAAGCTTAACCATGTTGTTCCTTGCTTGCATGTTGGAAGGCTTGATAGGCTCATATGTTCGCGAAGGTACATGTTCCTCATGTTCGTCTGCTTCACATGATTCATTCATTTGTTTGTTGGTGAACGTATAATTCTGTATGTGCTCCCTTCATTCATCCCATTCGTCATCTTGCCATGTTCGTCGGTGTACCTATACTTGTAGTCACTCATGACGAGACAACATCAAATCCAAAACCTCCTAGTCTACCATGAGACACGATCATTCAGATGTAGGTGACTGGGAGAGGTAGGAAGGTTGTGATGTGGGATGATGGCTCCAAGGAACTGTTGATGAAAACTTTGCAAGAGTCACTAAGAGATTAAGACAAGAAATCTCAGTTGAAATTGATTGTCTACAAGGTCTGGTTTAGCTGGCAGGAAGAAACATTGTACAAATTTTGGGAGGAATAGTTTGGATTGCTGGAAGGAAACACAAGCATGCTCTGTGAATTTTTCAGAATGAATGGGTAGTGGGGATGAAAAACTAGATTTGCATAATTTTACAAACGAACGGGTCGAGATGCATGCAGGGTCAGCAGGTAGGGTTTACATAGTTTTTCTGAGGAATTGCATGGGTCACTGTCGGGAAAAATTGTTTAATTCCAAGATGAAACTTCTAGTTGGCTGCTAGGGTCACTCGAAGCCAAAACTGTGCAATTCCTAAGGGAAATTCCAGTTGGCTTCCCATGATACTAGCAACAGAAACTGTACAATTCCTAGAGGGAACTGGTAGTTTGCTACCAGGGTCTGCCGGAAAAGAAAACTACAATGAGGCCAGGAGGCTCACCTGCTGATCATCTTTGTGCAATTTTTGAGCTGAGCTAACCGATGAGAAGTGGAAGGTGTGCTCATGAACATTGTAAAATTTCTAAGATGAACAGTTGGTCAACTGTTGGGATGAGTGACTGGGAAAACTATGCAATTTTGTGAGGGAGATAGGGACGAGCACTTGGTGTCTATCTGGTCTATCTACGCAATTTCCTGAGCAGATAGTTGAGCAAGTGAGGTGAGTGGCCTCTACTCAATTTTTTAGGGTAGTCAGTCCTGGGTTGATTGTTAGGTCTGACTGTCAAGGTGGCCATAATTATAGTTGATTGAATTGCTAGCAAGAAACGGAGCTTGAAAAGAATATATTGGTGCTTCTACACTGTTCTGGTTAACAATCGATCGAGTTGATGGTAGGGTGATGGTCCGGTTATCAGAGGGGAGTCTGGTCATCAGCTCTTTCACCAAAATTGGCTAAGTGTGTGAACAATCAAGAGATGCATAGCTGATCATATGAACACACACTTGCATGACTTGACAACGAGACAACCAAACCATCCAGACACACATGTTCAACAAGACTGTCTGACCATGTAAGCGACAAGCACAAAACTCATGATTGATCGTTCATTGATTGAGACAACACTTGTGCAATAGTGAATGTGACTCCGTGTGTGAGTGCAATAGATGCTTTCATAGCGAACACAACAAGCACATATGAATCAAAGACTTTGAGCATAACTAGAACATGGTCACAAGCATTATGTAGAAATCATCACGTAGAGACTTGAATGCAATGAATCAAGCAAGGCTGATGTAAAGAATCATAGGAGCTCACAGAGTGAACTCGAGTGTGTGTAGTCAACAACTGAAACTCTTCAAGGGAAACTCTGAAATTAGTGTAGGCCCAAATTTTTGAGGGTGACTGTAGCTGCTACAACACTCTCTTAGTATTGCAAAGGTGATTTATTGTTTTTCCCAGGGTGTTTTCATAATTTACCAATGTCCGATTTTACTTCAAAGCTCATAGGAGCTAGTACTTCTATTTGGAACGCTCATTTTCTTCTTAGTATTAGTCAAGGTATAGAGATAATTTTAGTCAGTAAAAGTGGGGTTGATCACCTCTTTAGGATACCTTAGCTTCATTTTTCCCTCTAGCTCCTTATCATCCCATTACAACTTATCCTTAAACTTGGAGGTAATAACATTTTTAACATTATCCTTATTTCCAAGATGATCTCCTCCTTTATCTTCTAATGGTCTAGCCAAGATCCAATTTTGGAGAACCTTTTCACTTCCATGTTGTAAAGTTTCTTCTCATACATTTGACATGTAAACATAACCATTCTTTCATTGGAGGAAAGGCTATGAAATGTAACACTTCAGTATCAAAATTTTGATTTTCCATTTCTATAGTGAAAACTAAAAATGACTAGAAAGAATGACTAATACATATACTTGTTTTAGTTGTTATTTGGTCACATTTTCATTCTTGGACTATAGTATTCATTTACATTGATAATTTTTAACTTTGTTAGTTATTATCTCCTCATATATTCTAGTCTTGGGTGAAATTAGTCATTTAATTTGATCACTTTTAGGTAGGTCACTTATTATCTAGTTGTATATTTTATCCCTAGACTAAATTAATCATTTAAATTAGCCATTTTTAGTGGGTTCACTTAAAAGTTCTCAAATTTAGTAGTAATTCAGTTCAAATAATTGTGGTGATGAGCTTTTTTAGTCGTGTAGTCACTAATATCTCATTTTGTACTATTGTACACATGCCTTAGTTAAGGACAGTGTAACATATGTATTAATGAGAATGCAAGAGGAATAGTTTTTGATATTCCTTTAGTGAGTGTAAGAGGAATATTCCATGTCTTTGATGAGTGCATAAGGGAAATTGTAATCTATCATTACGAGAGAGAATTATGTAGAGCCATGAGAGTCATCAACGGGAGATTTGTGAAGCTATTAATGTGATGAAGGTGATTATAATTCCTTTTAATAATAATAATAATAATAATAATAAGATTGATGACTAAGCCGAGATCCAACTATTAGGATTGATTAAAAATAATTTAAGTGATTTTCCATCAACTATACTTGATTATGAATTAATGCAAGTTGATTTTAAGTTTCTAGAAAGTCATACTTGAGATGCTAGACATGACTTCGTATTTTAGAAAGTCACTCCAAAATAGTTGGAAAGGAGATTTTATTAAGTAAATTCATCCTTGAGCTACCCACGAGTGGTATTTTTGTTTTGAAGAATAGGGATTTCACATCCCTATTGCATGCATCTCCATGCCTTAGTAGATTGAGTACTTCACACCCTAATCTACTCCAAGGATCCAATATTCCACATCCTTATCTCTTAAATATTTAGTGCTTTGTACTCTAATGCCTTTATTATATATCCAAGTCTCCACTTTTTTATCTTTCACGTATTTAGCACCATGTTCCATAATTTCCATGGCTTCTCAACTATTGTTCTTTGAAACTTTAAACTTCGCCTTAAGTTACCAATTGTGAGCTCATACCCATATGATTGTTTGTTGGTAAGCTTTTGTGCTAAGACTAAGAATTGTGCATGACATCCATAGTCATTTTGTTTTTGTAGAAATGGCTTCAACATTCATTTATAATTTGAACATGCTTCTTGGAAAATAATCAAGTCGCTTGCCACATCCTACTTAGTACAAGATTAAGAATATATAATTGTATGAATCATGTATCATCCATAAATTATAATTAACCATATGTTCCACATAACCATGATCATCCATGGATATATGTGTCTTAATCCTATATCACTATGCATATCATACACGATCTACGTTGAAACTAGGATACCAGAAGAGAAAACATAAATAATATGCACCTAACCAAAATTTGTCTTTACCAAAATAAGTCTATATCATAAGCATAGAACGTCTGTGTGATCTAAACTACGTCTAAAAAATTTCAATATATACATAGTTTTAAATAATCACATACATAATATGTATGCCCCTGCATCAAAATGACCCTCTCTAAGTGTCATCAGAGCTAAGACCAAACAAATAAGACCAAAATGTTGGTCGTGTTATAAGATACTGTAAATTAGCTACTAATAGTCATATATATGCAAATTTTAGTCATCGTTTGAAATCAATTAATGACCAAAGATATATGAATAAATTTTAATCGTGTTATAAGATACTATAAATTAGCTACTAATAGTCGTATATATGCAAAATTTAGCCATCATTTGTAATCACAAATTTGGCATTTGCGTTAGTCACTTATATTTTCTGGTAGTATAATATTCATTATATAAATTACTACTTTAATTTCATTTATTTTCATTAAAAATCATTATAAGAAACTAATTTAGTCATATATTCATTTTATGTGTTCATCATTAATAAACATAAACTACTAATTTAGTAGTTTTAAATTTATTTTAGGTCTTCATAATTAATCAATACAAATTAATTAGTATGATTTAGCAAATAAATTAAAAAAAATGGCATACAATGTACATGTTCTTATAATATGAAAACTCAAAGTTACATATCTTAAATACAATACTAAGTAATATCAAGTGCAACTATAAATAATTCCAACCACATAAGTTATATTATATAAAATGTCAAGTATTACAATATGAGTTTCCAACATAGTATTGGTTGCAGTACTATTTGCACATGAAATAGTGTTTCATCACTTCAAAACATTATCATTATGTTGCCAAGACATTGTAGGTGAATTCACCAACTCTGAAGACTTGACAATTAGTCTTTATGTGTGTGTCTTATGCAGGATATTGGCTCTATGGGTACCAGTAGACCAATTCTCTTCACTTTTTCTTTAATTTTAATATTGTCACCCTAGTGTTATTGTTATTCTCTTTCTTCATTTCCTACTTCTTACCATCAATGCTAAGTTCTTTTCCTAAAAAATAAAATACAATGCAAAGTATAAGACATGAAAGTCAATGAAAACTGGAATATAAACTAAAGTAGACTATAAAATATTTATACGATATATACCTCAACATAAACAATATTGTTAATGTCATTTTCCCCCATAGAAGCAAGAAACTCGAACAAGTTTCCTTTAGTTGGGCAATAGTGGCCACTATGTGGCCAAATGACCTATATAACCAAAGAAAATAAAACACGACCATAGAATAAATTGTGTACCTACTATTTTATCAATGTACAACATTTGTTCACGAAATGTTATCTTCAACTAAAGTAATAAATGCAAATAGACAGACACATTTCTATCCCAGTATTTTGAATTCCCATGCTTATGGTACATTGCAATTTTGATTTTATCCAACATAATCAAACACATTAGAGCTAGCAATTTCTATTAAGAATGTATCATGCTCCACTTTTGTAGCCCTATCATTTCCTTTAGTTATGTTTAAGAAATAATGACACTTCCATGATAAAATTGATCAGTAGAAATCTAATGGGTGGAGCAAAGTATTTCTAATACAAGATTACAACAAGAAACAAAAAAAAATAAGACAAGACTTTGTAAATTGCGATACTAACCATGAATATAGCTTCAACATAGTAATCTCCAATTGTGAGTGTACTATTCTGGGGGAAAAGGAATCGAATTCCCAGAAGCCAACAAATTATGTATGCCTCTTGTTTTCCCTGTAATTAATTGAGCAAGATTATCACATGCAATTTCCATTTAGAATCTCTGAAATGATTATATAAATATTCAAAGCAAACTTAATGTTACTCATTCATTTTCTCTAATGCAGACAAAACTAAATATGCTAACTTGTTTTTCGGCTAGCGAATTATGTAATTCATTTTGTCCAAAATCATTGCTTATTGTCATGGTTGTTTTTCTTTTAATGATCAGGCAAGGGGGCTATATTTGATCAGAAAACATATTTTTCATAATATATTCCATTTTTCTAATTCAAAGCTAAATTTCCTTCCAGTTTATGACGTTCAAACAAACCAAAATATTTTTCCTTTAACAAGTTATTGTTGTAAAATATTACTAAATGAGCAACTACGTAATGAAGTTATTAGTGGTGGAATAATAATAATAAATAAAAAATACATGCAAGAAATAACACCACTATGTCCTAGCAATGCCAAGTCTTTATTCTCTTCATTGGAAATACTACATGAAAACAACATATCTGACAGAGAAATTTTCTCAAACTAAGCAATGCCAGTGTTTTGAACAACAATGACAGTTCTATTGGCATGCCCTGAAAACGTGTGGAAGTATCAAACATGTGTATTGCACTTCCCTATACACACTCCTCTTTCTTCATGTGTCTTCATAGGAATCCCTCGAGTTCAATACTCTTGCAAGTACTGCAACAAAGTTCTAGCTCTAAAGGCACTCAAATTTCAAATAGATGAATGTATTGTATCTTGGTTCTAAATCATAGACACAATGATGAAGCATCTGCTAATCCTAAGCTTGATTGTATGTCTCTATGAAATAGCATTGAGGAAAATGTTTCTATAAAGCTTTAGGTCCAACTCAACATGGACAAAGAAACAAGGTTTGACATAAAATTGGGAAAGACTTAAGAGTTAATTCAAGAAATTTGGTCAAAAGAAAATAACTTGGTCAAAACTTTTATTTTTTAACTATCAAGTTTTACATGATTCTTGTCAAAGCCAAAGTCAAAGCATGAGATAGTTATGCTTGAGTCTGCGGTACAACTTAAATTTTGTCCAAGTTAAGCTTTGACTCCATCTGATCTGATAAGATTCATATCCCAACTGAGTCAAACTATCCAAGTAAGCTCAGTTAAATCTGGTAACTATGGCTACAAGTATCTTTACTAGTTAAGGTAAAAATGGCCCAAACGTGATATGAGAAATAAATACAATGTGATGAATAATTTCCTATGATTTAGGATTGATACATTTCAGATGATGGAAATTTTATACTGTCATGTATGGATAGGGTTGACAAGGATATGGTGAAATTTTCAAAGGTTGCAGGCTATCACTACTAATGGTATGGTAATCAAGACTAGTTGGCTTCCTATGATCAGTTCCGATTATACTTATATGACCATTTATTGCAGATTTGTTGGAAAAGGAATCAAAAGGTTTATGTTAGGTCATTTTTTAGTTCAGTTATTGCTAAAATTGGAAACTAGGGCCAAACTCCATGTCGATCCTCTTATTTATGACAACTTATATTTTTCTTGGATTCCTCTCATGGAGAGGTGTAGGATTGATCTAAAGATCATCTAGTTAGAAAATGTACTCATGGAGATATGAATTTATTTATGTTATTTGACAATTTGTCAAGGTTAGCCAGCAACCAAATTACCCCAACTTGTCCTCAACGTTTTATTACAAATAGAAGAGGTCTTCAAGTCATTTTGTACACACACTTCTCCTAAGATCTCTCTCCACTCATTTGGGTTTGGTGGCTAGAGAGATCAAGAGGGAGAAGCCCTAGATGCAGTGAAGAAAGGGTCTTCTATGAGAGCCCTAGACGCGGAACTAAAGAGCCCTAGCCACAGTCTTATGGGGAGATATTTTTGCAAGTAAGAGGATATCTATAAATTGTCAAGAGGGAGTTATATTCACAGCTCAAGAAGGAAGTCTAGTCATTATTCTAAAAGGAGATTTGACCATGCCATAAACATGGTCACAAAGTATGTATAGCCACTATCTTGGAGGTGGCCTAATGTCCTAAATGCAGGCCTTATTCCGCAACAACAAGAGGCCTAATCAGCAGACCTAATCTATTGTTAAGAGAGACACATATGTAGTCTTGTGGAGCTCTTATTTGATGTCATAAAAACACCTTATACAAAGCTCTCTTAGACACATTTGGAGAGGCCCTAACAAACAACATATGAAGGCCTAAAGTTGCAGTTAGAGGAGCCCTTATCACAACCTATAAGGGACCCTTAGATGTAGCCATAAAAATGAACATAGATGCAACAAAACAGAGTATCTCATCAGCATGAAGGGTCACATTGTTGTAGGTGAAAGCATGGTATAATGCAATGTTGTTTGGGTATGCTAGTGTTGTTCTTGAGATCATTTTAAAGGGCAAACATATTGGCAAAAAGGAGGAGCTAGGGACTACTTTTTAAAGGCTATTTGGATCACTGTTTGAAGGGATGAAAGCTACAATCCACTGCTAGGCTAGGCCATAGGCCATGGGCAGTATTTGAAGGCCTTTTAGTAGTTGTGGTCATGTTAAAATTGGAAATTAGGGACAAGCTCCATGGGGTAATCTTATTTATGGAAGCTGATATTTTTCTTGGACTCCTCCCATCAAGAGGTGTAGAATTTATCTAAAGATCATCTGATTCTGAAAATTATTCATGGAGTTATGAATTTATTTGCATTATAAGACAATTTGTCAAGGTCGGATAGCAACCAAATAACCCACACATGTGCTCAACATTTTAATATAAAAGGAGGTGACTTGATAGTCATGTCTACACACACTTCACTCTTGATATCTCTCCACTTGTTCTGGGTTTTAGTGGCAAGAAATATCTAGATGATGAAGCCTTAGACGCAGGAGGAAAGGAGGATGCCCTAGCTACAGTCCTAAGGAGGATGCCTGAGCCACAGTCCTAAAGGATGTCTACCCACAGTCTGCCCTAATCCATACGTTATTTGAGACAACCATCACCATAGTTAAGAAGTTCCCATGCGCTACCATAACCTAGCTATCTAAAGCCTAGCTAGATCTAGATTAAGGAGGTTCAGGAGATTTTGGGACAATGTGGGAGAAACCCGTGGTAGAAGGTCAAGTTATTGAAGCTGCAATGGATGTATTTTGAGGATTGTTCACACTTGCACGGACGCCGAGTTAGGAAAGGAGAATTGTGAATTGGTTGATGGAAACAAGAGGTAAGGTTCCCCTATTTTGGAGGGTTGTTAGGGTTCTGTAGAGATCTGAAGTAGGTCACAGGCATAGCCACTCCAAAACAGGACTGCGTGTAGACTTGAGAGGTTGGCATATGCCCAAAATAATAACATGTGGAGGCAACACTCTACTTTACTAGGCTACAGTCATTTACAGGGCGAGTCTTATTGTGTGTTGGGTTGAGGGTAGTGGCGCATGCCCTAACCAGAAGTGCAAGCACAAAAATGCTAAGAGTGGGATAAAAACAAATGCAATCATGGTGGAGCATGGTAAATGGGACAACAAGGACATTGTACTTGGTGGAGCATGTTAAATGAGACATCAGGCAATCATGGTGTAGAAGTATCAGCAGTGACAACATTGCGATAAGGGGTAGCATGATGTGAAATGTTGCTGCACAATGATGGGCATCATGACAAATTGAAGTGTAGCATGTTTTGTGCAACACTTGCTAGTATAGTATAGTGATATTAAATGCTACAATGAGATGCATCATGTTGGGCACAGTGAGGTACAGGATGAGGCAACACTGGTAGGTGCAGCAAGATGGTAAGGTATAGCAAGATGTTGCAGTCCCAGAAGGTGCAGCATAAGGTGCAACAATATGATGTGTGTAGCATGGTAATGAGGTCCAGCATAGTGATGATGGGTGCAACATGGTGAAACACAACGAGGTGTATCATGATGGTGAGGTGCAACAATATGTATGGAAATGGAGTCACTTGGGAGAATCAGTTGAAGTAGCGTTTCTTCAGCTGAGTTTAGCTACCTCAACTACCTCATATATCATCCACTTAGAGATGATCTATGCTCTTATTTACATATGTCAAGGTGTTGACTTATGTTATATATGTACTATCTCTCTCTCTCTCTACTGAACTATTGAAGAACATATAAGAAGAATTGATGAAGGGATTCCCCATGTTGGGGTTTTTCCATGGCTAGCACCACATCTTGTGTACACTTGTCTTGGATTGTCGTCGCTGATTTATGTTTATGTTCTATCTACAATTTACTATTATTTCAATGTGTTTGCTAATTTGGAAAAGGTATTGAGCTAATTGTCAAAATTGAAATAAATTGCTCTAAGCATAGAACATACCTAAAATTAACATGGTATCAGAGCTGAGGTGAAGACAAAGCCCAAGCAAGAATGAAATACAAATCACCGAAAACATTTGGGATATGACAAAAGGATCAATGGATTCCTCATCCCTGTTCAAATTCACCAAGGGTGAAGTCGAAGCAGAGAATATTATCCAAGTGGCACAACAGAAGATTGTAATGATCCAGGTGGATATTGGTGGCCACCTGCCTATTCCACTTGGTCCCCAACCATTGCTTCTTTTAGTTTTTTAGTTTCCTTATTTGTAGCATAATTTACTATTTTTGGCAGTTTTTTGGGTCCTAAACTTCCGAAGCCATTTTGAGGCCCTAAACGATGTTTTTTTGGGAAAACTAGGATCAACATGGGTCAAAAATTGATGTTGGTCTTTCAAAAGTTGTAGTCCTTAGATAGATCTTTCTAACAAGGTATTGTGCACATCAAATGGAGATCATACGTTAAATGGAGACTACGGGAAGTTGATGTAACAATTTACCCAAACGGGGCCCATAGTTTGGCACTTCATCTCCTAGGGTTAGGTTTTTGGATGTTTATGGTTTTCCATTGTTTCTCAGCAATAAACAGGTCTTTGAGCCTCATTGTGACACAATTCAGAGACATGTAGCTACCACATCCCTTCTCAAAGATATGATACCATCGCCTGAGCTAGTTTATTTCCATTTTTATTTGTATACATATTTCAGTATTTTACATTGATGAAATGAAGTACTATTTTTGTTGCATCTTTGTATTTATGGTTCTTTGTAATTTTTTGCATTCCTACATAAATCCATATCAATGGTATCAAAGCAGTCTACTCTTTCTCTATTCTTCTTTTCATGTCCCCAATGAGGTCGAAATATAACAAGTTAGGGCTTGAGCTAGTCAAACCTTTGCAAGACCAACATCAAAAATCCCGAAGACCTCCCATGGCGGATGAAAAGAGAGATGAAGGGGCAAGAGATCTTATCAAAAGATTGCTCGAAGAAGGCCTCGAGCGACAAAGGAACATGATTATGGATAAATTTTCCTAGATCCTTCACCGGCTACCCAGGTGTGATGCATTTACTTTCGGCGGCTACTTTGGAAAAGCCACACCCTTTAAGGTATAGGTTACTTTAACATTAACATATTTGATGATCAGATAGATGCAAATGCTATAGATAAATGGTTAAATCTACTAGAAGGATATTTTTCGGTTCATGATTTTTTCAGTCGAGAAAAGATCACTTTTTCACTTCTCAAAGTTGCCCCCCACGTTAAGGACTGGTGGAAAACCTACTACGAGAAGAAGGATGAAAGTATAGCCTCACTCTTTTCAGCTACACCCAGTTGGAATTCATTATGAGATGCCATCAAAAGCATTACTACCCTATCGGAAGCTATGAGGATAAATACATAAATTGGACCACGTTGCAGCAAGGAAGGGACCAAGACATGTCATAGTTTACCAATATTTTTCATACCCTTCGCACAAAGTTGAGTATCAAGGATTCTAAGCAGCATTTCATACTCAAAGATTGTGACTGTCTACATAGGTACATCCAGGATGAGATGGAGTTCCTAAACATCTCATCGCTCGGCATGACATACCAATACACTGCCAAGATTGAGTCGGAGTTTAAACAAAAGAAGCAAGACTTTGTATCTGTGAATCTAAAGAAGAAGGGACAAAGCCAAGATAGGGTGACCCAACATAGCCCATCGAAGCCTCAAGAAAAGAACAACACCATGAAGTGAAATAAGTACACGGGAAAGTGGTGTGAGTTTAATAAGATCCCCACTCATAGCACAAGTGAGTGTCGAGCCAATCAGTCACTAGTAGCCGAGTTGAAGGCTTTAGAATTAGATGCATGTTCTGACCCTGAGTCAAAACCGAATAAGAGGAATTGCAAAAGGAAGAAAATCATTAATGTGTAGCCCAGAACCACTGTTTCCACCGCCAATATCCAGAAGAATGAGCCCGAAGATCCAAAGGAGGGGGAATGTATTTTCCACTCATAGATGTGGGTGAAGGGTTCACTGCTACAATTCATTATTGAGAGTGGGAGCCAAAAGAACCTCATTTCTGAAGAGGTCATGAAGTGGCTGGGATGACTCAACATACCACACCCACAACCGTACAACATCAGGTGGCTTCACCAAGGACGAGATCTCCAAGTTTGCTAGCAGTGTTGCCTTTCCTACAACATCAAGCCCTTCACAGATGAGGTATTTTGTGATGTTGCACCTCTTGATGTTTGTGATATATTATTAATCCAACCATAGTTGTGGAAGTGAGATGTTGTGTATGAGTGAAGGCCTCACACTGTTATAATTTATTTGGGTAATACATTATACAAGATAGCGGAGGTAGCCCGCCTATCGCCACTTCTTTGATCTTTGCTAAGAAATGCAGTAAGATCATGTCCCAGACTAGGAAATTCATTTTCTCTCTGGTTCACTCTCAAAGTAAGGGGAATATTGTAGCCACATCCATGGCCCCTAGGAATGGTTCCTCCACATAGTAGAAGTAGGTGGATACAATGATGAAATAAGGCAAGAACATATTCTCCTCACCCACAGGGGTGTTGTTGCACTCTCAGGTCAAGCATTCATTCGATCTAACTCCCGGAGCACGTCTACCCAACAGGCCAATATATTGTCACTCCATTATATAAAAATTCAAGTACAAATAGTGACATGATCAACATCTGGTGCCACACAAGTTTCATGTGGGAAAAAAATCTCGGTTGCATTAGAAAGAAAAGAATGCCTTACAAGAGCCCATCGGAAGCTTAGACCACTCCGATATGGTCCTTACACCATTAGAAATGCAGTAGGAAGAAATGCCTTGGATCACAACACTTCCCCATTCCTTGGCTTGCACCGATTATCTAATGTAGACCACCCTCGACCATGCTTCCCACCATTAGTAGAAACATCAAAGATTGCATAACAATTCACCAAGGACCAAGCTCAGTAGAAATTTCCTCATCTCATGGAGGAACTCAATGCAATGGGGACCATTTCTTCCTAAGGTGGGAGGAATGACCAAGTGGATATTTTTGGCCCCCCATCTATTCAAATTGGACCCCCACCATTGTTTCTTTTAGTTTTTCAATTTCCTTATTTGTAGCACAACTTACTATTTTTGGTGGTTTTTCGGGTCTTGAACTTCCTAAGCCGTTTTGAGGCCCTAACCAATTTTTTTGGGTAAAATTGAGATCAACATTGGTTACTCAACCATTTTGGTCACTCAAAAGTTATAGTCCTCAGATAAATCTTTATAATGAGGTATTGTGCACATAAAACAGAGATCGTACATCAAATTTACGTCCCGGGGAAGTTGATGTACCAATATACCCAAACAGGGCCCATAGTTTGTCACTTCATCTCTTAGGGTTAGGTTTTTTAATGTTTAGGGTTTTACATTGCTTATGAACAATAAATAGGCCTTAGAGCCTCATTGTAACATAGTTTAGAGGCATGTACCCACCACATCTCTTCTTAGAGATAAGCTATCATCGTCTGAGAGAATTTATTTCCAATTCTATTTTTAAACATATTTCAGTATTTTACATTAATGAAATGAAGTATTATTTCTACAGAATCTATGTATTTATGGTTATCTCTATAATTTGTTTCATTCCTACATAAATTTGGAACATCTGATGGCCTACCTAAAGATCACTTCAATGGGAAGTCCAGGTCTAAGGGTGGAAGGAAAGGCATAAGCCTTGTTTGTAATAAGTTCAGTCATTATGTTGAGGAGTGTCTAAATGGTAGGGAAACATCACTTGATGATTATAACAATCATTCCAGGGACATCTTCAATGGTTGAAGGAATGTAGGTCATTAAGGAAATAGCCGACTCTTTAAGGAAAGAAAGGAACCCCATTGCTTCAAGGCACTTCATCAGTTAAAAGGGTGCACCCTATAATTTGGTAGAGACGGAAACAATCATGGGATTATACTTGGAGCCAATGCCACCTATCCCCAAAAGGGTGTGCAGAATGTCACCCCTCAATTGAATGAGGGTAAGTCGATCCATTAACAAGAATCTCTTTCATGTAACTGATCACAAGAAGAACCTGGCGTCCATTTCGACAATGGAAATCAAAGGATTTAGGGTGGCATTCATCAGTCGAAAGGTATGTGTTTGAAAATAGAATTTTCAAAGATGCTTTTACTCATGGGTTCAGGGTTGGGAATTTGTATGAGAGGGCTTTATATGAGAGTATGAATAGCTTTCTGATGAAGCCAAGATTCACTATGAGTGAAGTCGATCCAAAACATTGCTTGAAGTTTGTGGATGATAGACCTCTCATACCGACACCTTCTGAGGACAACCTATTTCTGACAGGTGCAGAAGCTCTCATTTTCAAAGTAAGAGGGAGCTGGATTCTAGATTTGGAATAGTGAACTACAAGCCCATGACTTCCTTGATGTAGCTTAACTTTAAGAAGTTATGTGGTAGTGATTCCAGATCAGATTTGGGAAATGCCTCTAAGTTTCATAAACTCATTTGCATTCATGTTCTTGGTGAACTTCCATCCGGATATATGTTTTGCAGTTAGCATGTTGGGCTCATATTTGATTTAGCCTCAGTGGATTGGTGCCAAGAATCATTTGAGATATCTCCAAGGCACAATCTCTCATGGATTGAGAAACACTGCTAGAAATCTGAAGCTGCATGATTATTCTATGTTGATTAGGTAGGCAGTGTGGAGGATCACAAGATCACTTATCAGTGCTAGTTCTCTTTAGGTTCTACTCGATATCCTGGATGAGAAGGAAGAAGAAGATGATTGCTTTGAGCACTACTAAGACCAAATACATAGCTATGGGTAACACCTCATGTGAAGCTGCCTAGTTGTGGAATCTCTTTAGTGAGTTTTTTGTACATGTGATGCATACCACCATGATCTTCTGTTTCAACCAGAGGGGGATTTGATTGTTGAGGAATCTCGCATTCTATGATTGCTCCAACATATAGACATAAGATACTACCTTATTTGATATATGGTACATACAAACAATGACATGATCAACATCAGGTGCCACACAAGTTTCATGTGGGAAAAAAAGCCTGGTTGCATTAGAAAAAAAGAACGCCCTACAAGAGCCCATCGGAAGCTCAGACCACTCCGATATGGTCCTTACACCATTACAAAGGTGGTGGGAAGCATTGCCTTGGATCACAACATTCCCAAATTCCTTGGCTTGCATCGAGTATTCAATGTGGGCCACCCTCGATCATGCTTCCCACCATTGCTAAAAACATCAAAGATTGCAGAATAGTTCACCAGGGACCAAGCTCAGCAGAAGTTTCCTCATCTCATGGAGGAAATCAACGCAATGGGGACCATTTCTTCCTAAGGGAGGAGGAATGACCCAAGTGGATATTGGTGGCCACCCGGCCATTCAAGTTGGAACCCCACCATTGTTTCTTTCAGTTTTTCAGTTTCCTTATTTGAAGCACAACTTACTAGTTTTGGTAGTTTTTCGGGTCTTGAAATTCCTAAGCCGTTTTGACGCCCTAACCAATTTTTTTTGGGTAAAATTGGGACCAAAATTGGATATTGAACCATGTTGGTCACTCAGAAGTTGTATTCCCCAGATAGATCTTTCTAACGAGGTATTGTGTACATAAAACAGAGATCGTACGTTAAAGTTACGACCTTGTGAAGTTGATGTACCAATTTACCCAAATGGGGTCCATAGTTTGTCACTTCATCTCTTAGGGTTAGGTTTTCCGATGTTTAGGGTTATTCATTGTTTATGAACAATAAATAGGCCTTTGAGCCTCATTGTAACATATTTTAGAGGCATGTACCCACCACATCTCTTCTCAGAGATAAGCTACCATTGCTCGAGCTAATTTATTTCCAATTCTAATTGTAAACATATTTCTGTATTTTACATTAATGAAATGAAGTATTATTTATATGGAATCTATGTATTTATGGTTATATCTATAATTTGTTACATTCCTACATAAATCCAGACCATCCGATGGCCTACCTAAAGATCACTTCAATGGGAAGTTCAGGTCTAAGGGTGGAAGGAAAGGCAGATGCCTTGTTTATAATAGGTTCGGTCATTATGTTGAGGAGTGTCTGAATGGTAGTGACACATCACTTGATGATTATAACAATCATTCTAGGGACATCTTCAATGATCGAACGAATGCAGTTCATCAAGGAAATAGTTGACTATTTAAAGAAAGAAAGGAACCCCAGTGCTTCAAGGCACTTCATCAGTTAAAAGGGTGCACCCTATAATTTGGTAGGGATGGAAACAATCGTGGGATTACACTTGGAGTCAATGGCACCTATCCCTGGAAGGGTGTAGGGAATGTCACCCCTCAATTGAATAAGGGTAACTTGATTCATTAACAAGAATCTCTTTCATCTACCTGATCACAAGAAGAACCTGGCGTCCATTTCGGCAATGGAAATAAAAGGATTTAGGGTGGCATTCATCAATGGAAAGGTACGTGTTTGAAAATAGAATTTTCAAAGATGCTTTTACTCATGGGTTCAAGGTTGGGAATTTGTATGAGAGGGCCTGATATGAGATTATTAATAGTTGTCTGATGAAGTCGAGATTCACTATGAGTGAGGTTGATCCAAACCATTGCTTGAAGGTTGTGGATGATAAACCTCTCATACCGACACCTTCTGAGGAAAACCTCTTTCTGATAGGTGCAGACCCTCTCATTTTCAAAAGTAAGAGGGATTTGGATTCTGGATTTGGAATGGTGAACTGCAAGCCTGTGACTTCCTCGGTGGAGATTAACTTTAACAAGTTATGTGGTAGTAATGCCGGATCAGATTTGGGAAATGCCTCTGAGATTCATAAACTCATTTGCATTCATGTTCTTGGTGAACTTTCGTCTGGATATATGTTTTGCAGTTAGCATGTTGGGCTCATATTTAATTGAGCCTCAGTGGATTGGTGCTAAGAATCATTTGAGATATCTTCAAGGCACAATCTCTCATGGATTTAGATACACTGCTGGAAATCTAAAGCTACATCATTATTCTATGTTGATTAGGTAGGCAATGTGGAGGATCACAAGATCACTTCTCAGTGCTACTTCTCTTTGGGTTCTGCTCGATATCCTAGATGAGAAGGAAGCAGAAGATGGTTTCTTTGAGCACTACTAAGACCAAATACATAGCTATGGGTACGACCTCATGTGAAGATGCCTAGTTGTGGAAGCTCTTCAGTGAGTTGTTTGTACACATGATAGATACCACCGTGATCTTCTCTTTCTACTAGTGGGGGATTTGATTGTTGAAGAATCCCCTATTTTATGATTTCTCCAACATATAGACATCAGATACTACGTTATTCGAGATATGGTACATTAATGAGCAAGAAGGCTCCATCACATTGGGAATGATGTGTAGGTTGCAAAAATTCTGTCGAAGCCCCGAGGAAAGGTCAAATTTGTGACTTTCCATAATGACTTGGAGTCATTGAGAGACTCTCTTATGAGGAACCTGCATGATGCATTCATTCAGCTCTCGAGGCTCCATGAGGCCTAGCATACTTCTTGGAGCAACACGTGACCATATGGTGACTCACCCTCCCCTAATGGTGCGCTGTGTAAAAGGTGAATGGTTCAGCCTTCCCCTGTGATACCCTGTAGCGACTTATGGACATGATGAGTGGCTCTCCTATCAAGGCATCCTACCCATGTAGTCTGGGACTCTTAGGAAGTACCTCTCCTTTGGCCAATGAGTAGGGAAATGGAGTTAGGTATCATAGTAGTACTATCGATGGACGCATCATTGTATCTACCATACTCCCTATGCTAGGACAACCTCCATTGATCTGAGATCAATTGGATATGACTTCGGGTGAGTAAGAGTGATATAGCTCACACTCTCTTGGAACTGATCTAGGATTAGTATGAGTGGTTTGAGACACTCTCTGATATTGATCTGGGATCAATGAAACTGACTTCGGGTCAGTAAGAGTGACATAACTCACTCTCTTTTGGAACTGATCTAGGGTCAGTAACAGTGGTATGACACACTCTCCTCATATGGAACTAACTTTGGGTGAGTGGAGAATGGTACGAGACATTCTCGATGAATTCTTCTTCTTCATGGTTCAATAGAGCAAAGAAGAGCAGGGCACAAGAGAGCAGAGCATAGCACAACACACTAGAGTAGAGCAGAATAGTTTAGAGCTAAGTAGTGAAAGGCACTATTGGCAGAGATAGTACAGTCTGGCAGATGGATTAGCGGATGGAGTTCTCCCTAGTTGAGAGGGAGTGTTAAAATTGGAAACTAGGGCAAAAATCCATGTGGGTCATATCATTTATAGTAGTTGATATTTTTATTGGACTCCCCTCACCAAGAGTGTAGGATTGATCTAAATATCATATGATTCAGATAAGTATTCAAGGAGTTATGAATTTATTTGTGTTATAACAAAATTCATCAAGGTTAGCTAGCAACCAGATAACTCACACATGCGCTCAACATTTCAGTATAAAAGGAGGTGACTTGATAGTCATTTCTACACACACTTCACTCTTGATTTCTCTCCACTTGTTTTGGGTTTTAGTGGCAAGAAAAATCTAGATGATGAAGCCCTAGCTGCACTCCTAAGGAGGATGTCGTAGTTGTAGTCCTAACGAGGATGTCATAGCTGCAATCCTAAAGGACCTCTAGCTGCATTCTGCCCTAATCCATATGCTATTTGAGACAAACCTCACCATAGTTAAGAAGTTCCCATACAGTACCATAACCCGATTGTCTAAAGCCTAGCTGCATCTAGATTAAGGAGGCTGAGGAGATTTTGGGACAACATGGGAGAAACCTATGGTAGAAGGTCAAGTTGTTGAAGGTGCGTGGATGTATTTTGAGGATTGTTCACACTTGCATGGAGGCTAAGTTAGGAAAGGAGAATTATGGAATGGTTAAGGGCAGCAAGAGGTAAGGTTTGCCTATTTTGGAGGGTTGTTACGGTGCCGCAGAGATCTATAGTAGGTCGCAGGCCTAGCCACTCCAAAAAAGGGCTGCGTGTAGAGTTGAGAAGTTTCCATATGCCCAAAATAACAACATGTGGAGGCAAAACTCTACTTTACTAGGCCATAATCATTTAGAGGGCTAGTCTTGTTATGTGTTGGGTTGAGGGTAGTGGCACATGCCCTAACCAAAAGTGCAAGCACAACAATGTTAAGAGTGGGATAACAACAAATTCAATCATGGTGGAGCAGGTTAAATGGGACAACAAGGACATGGTTCTTGGTGGAGCATGTTAAATGTGACAAAAAGCAATCATGGTGTAGAAATATCAGTAGTGACAACATTATGATAAGGGGATGCACTATGATGGGCACAGTGAGGTACACGATGAGGCAACACTAGTAAGTGCAGCAAGATGATAATGTATAGTAAGATTTTGCAGTACCGAAAGGTCTAGGATAAGGTGTAGCAACATGATGTGTGCAACATGGTAATGAGGTCCAACATAATGATGGTGGGTGCAACATGGTGCAACACAATGAGGTGTAGCATGATGATGAGGTGCAACACTATGCATGGCAATATAGTCACCTAGGAGAATCAGTTGAAGGAGCATGTCTTCAACTGAGTTTAGCTACCTCTGCTACCTCATATATCATCTACTTAGAGATGATCTATGCTCTTATTTAGATATTTCAAAGTGTTGACTTATGTTATATATGTACTATCTCCCTCTCTCTGCTGAACTATTGAAGAACATATAAGAAGAATTGATCAAGGGTTTCCCCACATTAGGGTTTTTCCCTGGCTAGCACCACATCTCGTGTCCTCTTGTCAATGCTTTTCTTCAATGATTTATGTTTATGTTCTATCTGCAATTTACTATTATGTCAATGTGTTTGCTAATCTGGAAAAAGTATTGAGCTAACTGTGAAAATTGAAATAGATTTCTCTAAGCATAGAACATACCTAAAATTAACATGGTTTCAAAGTTGACGTGAAGACAAAGCCCAAGCAATAATGAAATAGAAATCACCGAAGACATTTGGGAAATGACAAAAGAATTAATGGATTCCTCACCCCTCTTCAAATTCACCAAGGGTGAAGTCAAAGCAGAGAATATTATCCAAGTGGCGCAGCAAAAGCTTCTGATGATCCACGTGGATATTAGTGGCCACCCAACTATTCCACTTGGCCCCCCACCATTGTTTCTTTTAGTTTTTTAGTTTCCTTATTTGTAGCATAGTTTACTATTTTTGGTAGTTTTTCGATTTTCGGAGCAGTTTTGAGGCCCTAAACGACATTTTTTGGGAAAACTAGGACAAACATGGGTCAATAATTGATGTTGGTCACTCAAAAGTTGTAGTCCTCAGATAGATCTTTCTAACGAGGTATTGTGCACTTGAAATGGAGATCATACATCAAATGGAGACCTCGAGATGTTGATCTAACAATTTACGCAAATGGGGCCCATAGTTTGGCACCTCATCTCCTAGGGTTAGGATTTTGGATGTTTATGGTTTTCCATTGTTTCTAAACAATAAATAGGCCTTCCAGCCTCATTGTAACACAATTCAGAGGCATGTAGCTACCACATCTCTTCTCAAAGATATGCTACCATCGTCCGAGCTAGTTTATTTCCATTTCTGTTTGTAAAGATATTTCAGTATTTTACAATAATGAATTGAAGTATTATTTTTACTGCATCTTTGTATTTATGGCTCTCTGTAATTTGTTGCATTCCTACATAAATGCATATCAATGATATCGGAGTGGTCTACTCTTTCTCTATTTTTCTTTGCATGTCCCCAACGAGGTCAGAATATAAGGAGTTAGGGCTTGAACTGGGTGAACCTTTGCAAGACCAACCTCAAAAATCTCAATGACCTCCCATGGTGGATGAAAAGAGAGATGAGGGGGTAGGAGATCCTATCAAAAGCTTGCTCAAAGAAGGCCTTGAGTGACAAAGGAACGCGATGATGGACAAATTTTCCCAGATCCTTCACCAGCTACCAGGGGAAACACATTTACTTCCAATAGCTACTTTGGAATCGCCACACCCTTTAAGGTACAAGTTAACTTTGACATTACCATATCTGATGGTCAGATAGATGTAGACACTATAGATAAATGGTTAAATCTGCTAAAAGGATATTTTTCAGTTCATGATTTTTCCAGTCGGGAAAAGATCACTTTTGCACTTCTCAAAGTCATCTCCCATGTCATGCAATGGTGGGGAACCTACTGTGAGAAGAAGGATGAAAGTATAGGCTCACGCTTTTCAGCTGCACCCACTTTGAATTCATTCCGGGATGCCATCAAGAGAATTACTACCCTATCGTAATATTTGAGGATAAATACATAAATTGGACCACGTTGCAGCAGGGAAGGGACCAAGATGTGCCAGAGTTTACCAATATTTTTCATACCCTTCACACAAAATTGGGTATCAAGGATTCTGAGCAGAATTTGGTACTCAAATACTGTGGCTGCCTACATAGCTACATCCAGGATGAGATGGAGTTCCTAGACATCTCCTTGCTCGGCAGGACATATCGATACACTGTCAAGATTGAGTAGAAGTTTAAACAAAAGAAGCAAGACTTTGGATTTGCAAATATGAAGAACAAGAGACAAAGCCAAGACAGGCTGACCCAAAACGACTCGTCGAAGCTACAAGAAAAGAACAACACCACGTAGTGAAATAATTAGACCGGAAAGTGGTGTGAGTTCCATAAGATCCTCATTCATAACACAAGTGAGTGTTGGACCAAGCAGTCTCTAGTCGTCGAGTTGAAGGCTTCAGAATTAGATGCATGTTTTTACCCTGAGTCGAAATGGAACAAGAGGAATTAAAAAGGAAGGCAAATCATTGATGCATAGCCGAGTGCCACTTTTGTCGCCGCCAAGATCGAGAAGAATGAGCACGAAGATCCAGAGGAGGGGGAGTGTCTTTTCCACTCACAAATGTTGGTGAAGGGTGCACCACTGCAATTCATTTTTGAGAGTGGGAGCCAAGAGAACCTCATTTCAGAGGAGGTGCTAAAGTGGCTGGGACTACTGACCATACCTGTCACGGCCCCAGGCCGGTGGTAGTCTTTCAACCGCTCTTGGTGAGGTGTGGCACTACCGAATACTTTCTTTTCACCAATACTTATGTTCATGGACTATGCCTAACCATATGTCCTACTTAGTTTGTGTTTCTCAACCAAGTAATTATTATGTTTAATTTATACCAATGAACACATACACATTCATTATCATCAACAATTATACAAGAGAACACAATTGCACAGTATAAAGGGAGGGGAAACTCCCTGAACAATGAGTCTACCCAAATAATATAATATACAACCTTTCAATATTACAAAGCTTTACAAGTATACTTGGAAACACCAAGTTTCATACTTAGCCAAATTTACAACTTGTCACACCTTCATGTGCCAACAAAAGTTCCTTACCCAAGCTAGGCGGGCGTGCCCTCACACGAGTTGCCTACCACACTTCACAACCGAACCTTGTTTCACTTGTCGAGTGACCTCACCCAAGTAACCTTTCATTTACTTCCACACGGTGGTCGGGCAACTTCACTTGAGTCCCCTTTTCCATCTCCGCATTTAGCCTTACACGACGGGTGGGCACTCACCCGAGCCACCAAAGATACCCGTGTCAACAGAGCGCCCCGCGCCTCTACCTGTGCTCTACCCAAACATCGGCACCTTCACCTTCTTTCCAAGACTTCGTGCTACCGTATGGAGCTGCCCAAGGTTTGGCGCATGAGAACTACGCCTTCACCTTTTGTTGCAGCTCTTCTACCTCCTCGCACTTCTTTTGTTGAAGACTTGCTCGAATGCTTGAGTGATGTCCAAATGACTCCATCGCATTGTTTTATTTATACAGATGGAAGGGTGAGTTGAGCTACCCAAGCCGACTTGTCCTCCATGTAATGAGTGCCCCCTACTCCATCGCAAATCCTTCATTATGTGTGTTGGCCTTTGTTTGAAATGTAGGTCAGCCCGTCGGTTAGCCAAGCATGCTCCCATGCTATAAACACTTCGCTCGTCCTCTCCTCATGCATATTATAACATGTCTCCACACACATCGGTTGTAGGACTTTGCACTTCGCATATTTTTCCAACCGCTCGTCCGCCAACAAGCCATCGCACATCGGGTGGGTGTGCCAAGGAACCGCAGGTTCTTAAATCTTCCTCCACCTGAAATCATTATTGTCCTCGACAACATCCCATCCTAGTAGCCATCGACCAAGATAAACAACTATCTCATCCTTGGTCCAGGATATCAATTCCTCCACATACTGCAAACATCCCTGCAACATATGTAGAACTTCCATCTCCATCATTTGTTGTCCCATCCTATGAACTGTCCTCCTTGCCTGCCTGATGCCAACATCTCTCCGTGCACTTCCAGACCCCATGTTTGAACTAGTTGGGTAGCTAATCCAACTGTCATGCTCAAGCCATGAGAGTGAACATCCTTATGGCTTCACCAGTCTATCTCAGATTCTGCCACATCTTGGACTCACCAAGAATCTCACCCATGCTCAAGTCCATGGAAAATCCATCCCATCTGCAACATGTCATGATTATTGATGTCGAACCATCCCTGCACCATCTGCCATAGCTGCTCAACATGTTTTAAGGACTGACTGCCATGAGCAACTAACAATGAGGCCCATCTTCTATGTCATCTAAGAATATGTGGAGGGAGTAGAGCTTGAGGGCTCACCCTGACTAATAATCTCAATCCATCTGTTAGGATTCTCTATCTCCATCCTCTGTAGATATGTGACCCAACCCTCCTCTCGAACATTCGGCCTCACATATGCCTCATCATCATCATCATCCTCAACCACTTCTGCCCTTCTTGACAAATCCAAGATACTAACGGAAAGTGTCCTGATGACCAATGACTGCTCGGTAAGCTTTGTCTCAATAGTAGACAACTGCTTACTCATATCTTCCATTTGCTTCTCATCCTCCATTTGCATCACTGCCAACTTACGATCAGGCTTTGTCACTCCAATGGTTGGAACACCAATGGGTACATCTTCCCTTCCATTGTAAATGTATAGCCTCTTCAAATGTGGAACAATCATATCATCGAATTGTTTCAAGAATTCCATCCCCAGCACAGCTTCATAGTCATCTATCTGCACTATAGTGAAGTTGACTTTCCCTGTCCACTCACTTAGTGTTGTGTCCACCTTTTCAGCTACACCAAGAAAACAATCAAGAGGAGAATTCATTGTCTTCATTTGTGCCTTCAGCAGTACAAATTTCAGCCCAATCCTTCTCGCAGTATCTTCACTCATGAAGTTGTGAGTAGCCCCACTATCCACCATACTGAGTATATCAGCACCCCCAATCTTCATCTGAGCATACTCCAAACTATTCCTCTCAAGATCCCTCCGAGAGATCACCTCTATAGTAGCAGCAACTCCAAGTATCTACATCATCCCCACAGAAGCTTCTTCATTCTTCGTATTAGATTGTGCAATAGCAGCCACTTTCGGTCTAGAAGGACAATTCTTCACTGTATGTGGTTGAGCACATATCTAATACTTCAAGGCTTTCTTCATGTTCGACTTATCATCTGATTTTGAAGCATCATCCTTCTTCTTCAATTTTGGCTTATCAGACTTCTTCTTCCTATCATCAGAAGTCTCATCATAATGCTCCACCAACCTGTCCACAGCAGCAAAAGCTTCCTCGAGTGTCTTAATCTTCTACCTCTTCACTTCATTACATGCCCTCAATCCAATAATGAAGTTGAACACCTTGTCCCTCTCTGCCATGTCAAGAAGTTCCAGAACCGCACTTACAAACTCCCGCTGATATGTTTCTAGGTTCCCTGTCTACTTTATGAACCTAATCTTCATCCTTGCTTCCCATGTTTCATCCTGAGGACTGAAATGGGTCTACAAAGCCTTCTTCATCTCATCCCACGAAGTTATGTCACCAGCACTGCCATTGGCAATCTGATCCATCCTCCTTCGCCACCACATCTTAACATCTTTTGTCAAGAACTGAGTAGCTACCTTCACCTTCGTCTCATCATCGGATAGACCCAAGCGTTCCAAGTATTTCTCCATGTCGGATAGAAAGTTTCCAAGATTCCTCACACTCCTCATACCTTCATAAGATTCCAGTTCCTTGACTTTTGCATGAGGCACTCCTCCACCTGAGTTATGCCTCACGACCCTCTTCAACACCGCGATCTCATCTCTGGCTTCATCAAGATATTTCTGCAAGTTCACGATCTCTGCCAAGCCTCAATCTCTTACCTCTTCAATCTCCTTGACCTTTACTTCAAGTTGTGTACACATAAGATTAGTGTACTCATGTTGAGTCTCGAGTTCATCGAGCTCTTCTCTCATCCTCGAATTGGCCTCTCAATCTTTCTCAACCAAGTCCATCTTCTTAGTCCAGTAATCCTCTAAGTCCTCCATCCTTTCCGACACCCTTTCAATGAATGCCATAGCAGCATCCTTCACACGATCACTAGACCCAACCTGAGATTCCCCTGCCATTGCTAACAGTTCCCTTCTTTGTGATCTAGTTTCAACCATCCAACAGCTTCACTAAGTTGCCTGCAACCTGAACCAGCCCTCGTTGCACTTGTATGTGAAACAACTTCCTTCACTTGAAAGTATCTACTTCACTGTCAACAATTTCCAAGCTTCAACCATGAGCTTGAATATCACCTGTCAACGTGTATCTGCTTCAATGCTTCAACACTTGAACCTGTTCACCAGCTCCTAGGCCACTTCGTCACGAGCAACCTTGCTCGATACCACCTATCATGATAGTGGGATCAACACTTCATCATTAACCTAATCAGCTTCCTGATCATCAGCTCTGATACCACCTATCACGCCCCCAAGCCGGCGGTAGTCTTTCAACCGCTCTTGGTGAGGTGCGGCACCACTGAACACTTTCTTTTCACTAATACTTATGTTCATGGAATACGCCTAACAATATGTCCTACTTAGTTTTTGTTTCTCAACCAAGTAATTATTATGTTTCCTTTATGCCAATGAACACCCATACACATTCATGATCATCAGCAATTATACAAGAGAACACAATTGCACAGTATAAAGGGAGGGGAAACTCCCTGAACAATGAGTCTGCCCGAATAATATATTATACAATCTTTCAATAATACAATGCTTTACAGGTATACTTGGAAACACCAAGTTTCATACTTAGCCAAATTTACAACTTGTCACACCTTCGTGTGCCAACCAAAGTTCCTTGCCCAAGCTAGGTGGGCGCACCCTCACACGAGATGCCTACCACACTTCACAACCGAACCTTGTTTCACTGGTTAGGTGACCTCACCCAAGTCACCTTTTATTTACTTTGACACTATGGGTGGGCGACCTCACCCGAGTCCGCTTTTCCACCACCATGTTTAGCCTTGCACGACGAGTAGTTGCTCACCCGAGCCACCCAAGATACCCGTGTCAACTGAGTGCTCGACGCCTCTACTCGCGCTCTACCTGAACACTGGCACCTTCGCCTTCTTTCCAAGACTTTGTGCTACCGAATGGAGCTGTCCAAGGTTGGGCGCATGAGAACTACGCCTTCACCTTTTCCTGGGGCTCTTCTACCTCCTCGCACTTCTTGCGTTGAAGCCTTGCTCAAATGCTTGAGTGATGTCTAAATGATGTCCAAATGTCATTGTTTTATTTATACGGATGGAAGGGCGAGTCGAGCTACCCAAGCCGACTCATCCTCCATGTAATGAGCATCCCCTACTCCATTGCAAATCCTTCATTATGTATGTTGTCCTGTGCTTGAATTGTAGGTTGGCCCATCGGTTAGCCAAGCATACTCACACGCTATAAACACTTCGCTTGTCCTCTCCTCATGAGTATTATAACATGTCTCCATGCACATCAGTCGTAGGACTTCGAACTTTGGATATTTTTCCAACCACTCGTCCTCCAACAAGTTGTCGCACATCAGGTGGGCGTGCCAAGGAACCGCAGGTCCTTACAATACCACACCCACAACCATACAATATTGGGTGGCTTCACCAAGGACGAGATCTCTGAGTCTGCTAGTAGTGTTGCCTTCCCTACAACATCAATCCCTTCACATATGAGGTATTTTGTGATGTTTCACCTCTTGATGTTTGTGATGTATTTTTAGGCCAACCACACTTGTGGAAGTGAGATGTTGTGTATGAGTCAAGGCCTCAAATTGTGATAATTTCTTTGGGTAATACATTATACAGGATACCGTAGGTAGCCCCACCTACCAACACTTCTTTGATCTATGCTAAGAAACGCAGTAAGGTAATGTCCCAGAGTAGGAAATTAATTTTCTTTTCTGTTCACTGTCAAAGTAAGTGGAATATTGTAGCCACATACATGGCCCCTAGGAAGGGTTCCTCCACACAGCAGAAGTAGGTGGATACGGTAGGTATATACTCTGTTTCAATTGTGTATATCTTTGTTTTACTGTGGATTCTTATCACTTTAATTCTTGAGATTTCATGTTGTTGAAAGTATCGAAGAGAATGTAGAGTGTGGAGTGTATGAATACAAGTAGAAGGAATCAACCTAGATATTGCTAGAAATGAAGGGGTGGAGAGGGAACACACGGTAGTTTCTAATTTCTTATGGATAATGGATTTTGTTACATCTTTTGCAGCCAATAGAGCACATTTACATTGCCACAACTTCCACAAATTCTTATCATATAGAGTAATAGCTGCACAAATAAATTCAAACTCCCAACATATTTGACCCCTAAAGAACTTCCAAATTTCTGGAAATGGTTGGAGTTGTATTCAAGATAGGTCATTGAGCTTCCATGGGATGACTGTGCTTGTGGAGGTCTGTCTCTAAGTATTAGTCACATATAATCACTATGTAATGGCCTATGTATCCAACATCTCTCATCAAATTGTGTGTGATTTTTGTTGGGTGTGGAGCCTGATTATCTTCTGTATTCAAAGGTTTCAGCTGGCTGTATACCCCAGGAAGACTGCACACCCCTCCATGTGGGCCGTTCATTAGGTGGATGATCTGATGGTAGAAGTTATGTTTAGTTTAGGGTTTTTCCCTAGATGTCAACCCCTCACTATATGTGAGGGAATTGTATTGCATCTATGTAGATCTGTATTTTAAGTGAAGAAAAGAGAGGAGATTGAGAGAGAAGAGGAGTTATAGCGGATCTGTTATAGGTTGTATCTCTTCAGTTTACTGGATAATATAATAAATGACGAACTGGTTGTTTCTCCATGGACGTAGCCCAAACTGGGTGAGCCATGTATATCTGTGTCTCTCTTGTTTTATGCATTTTCTCTCTTTATATTTATGCAATATTTTTTGTGTTCCATTGCTCCGTAACATATAATTTTCTAACAACTTTAAGGTTGTAATGAATAACTTATGTTGACATAGATGTTCTCCTTGTTCAACATTTCACTTGTAAGTGATAGATGGATCAACTCTTGTATCAATTATGCACAAACAATTTCTCTAAAGTGATAAGAAATTTAGTAGAAATTAGCAACATAATTTATTAGCAATTAGCAATAAAATGACTATATTAATGACTTGAATAAACTTAAAAAAAAGAATAGATAATTCAATCAATCATCAAAAGAACTATTGAGGATCTCAACAAGAAAAAAGAAATCAATTGAACAATCCTTGGGAGAGCACGAAGTAGAGTGTTTAGAAGTTCAATCAGCGCTTGCACAAAATAGAAGATATGCATTGGGAATTAGCTTGTCTTGATAACCAAGATTTGATGAAGGGAAGAAAAAGAAAGGAAATCAAAGACCAATTTATAATGAGCCTGAAGAATTAGTGTGTTCAGGAAACCCCAAAGAGCATATAGAGATTCAAAAAAGGCTTCAAAGAAAATTCAAGGACTCGGAGAAAGGTGAGACAGATGAAATTATTCTATCTCAGATAGAAGAATATCAAGATGTTGATGAAATTGGTGATACAAAACTAGTTTCAAGCATTCACAACGATGCTTAAATGAGTTTATATATGCAGTCAGGTGAATTTTTTTTTCATAAGAAAGCGAAGACTAACCTAGAAGAGGATACATAAATAGTTGTTGGGGTGGTTGTAGAGCCTCTAACTTACACCTCATCATCCACTATTACCTACTGTTTTTCATCACTTACCTCTCTCTTTTGCCTCATTTTCAATGTAAAACCACCCAGATCATTACATTAGATGTCATTAAACATGATCAAGTAAGCTTTGCTAATGTGTGACTGTTTTGTTTAGATTTTGACATATTTACAGGCATTCCGTTCCAGCGCATCTGATGATTCCGCAGCCATCTGGTGATTCCGCAGCCTTTTTGTTAATCTCAAGGTTCCACGTGTCATTTTGCCAAATGAGCCACATGGGCACTTAGGAATCAAGGTACTCGAGGTTCCTGTGCTATTTGTTCAGCCATCCACTTCATCTGTGCCTCCGGTCAACAAGGGTCAAGTTACGGTCAACAAAGGCAGCTTAATGGTGATACGTAAGCTGTTGGGTCACGTCAGTTCAAATGGTGACTTGTCCATGCTACACAGGTTGTGGGGGACATAATCCAACTCTGGATTCAATGCCCATAACGACCAGAACCTCCAGCTCATCCACATAGGCTTATGATGTGTTTTGAACCTTAATTACGCATGACAGTTAGTTATTTTTCAGTTTTAGCTGTACGCATTAGGATATCTTTCAGATGCCTATAAAAACTTGCGTCTACGTACGCTTATACAACTTTTTATTTGCTGTGTTTTTATGAACTTGTTATAATTTTAGTGCATTCCAAGACTCTGTTTTAACAGTGTTGTTCTAGCACTCTTGACTGTAATTTTCTGCACATGGAGTAATAGAAGCAGTGTTGTTCTGAAGTTTTCAATACCTTGAGTCTTCTTTGGGTTATATGAATGGAGGGCCCCTGTTCATCTTAGCCTTGTACAATATTTTTTGTTCAGCATTTCCTTATTTTCATTCAGAATTTCCTTTTCTTGACATATGTACAGCGTAATTTACTTTCATGCTATTTCATTTCCAGCCTTTATTTTAAGCTAATCAGCATTGTTCTTTTGCAGGTTTTTAACCCGGGATTGCTTGTGTGTTATGTATTTGCTTTATATCTAGTGGTAGTTTCAGTTGACAGATTCAAAGATGCTGCCTTTACTTTATTTTCATAGCTGACTTTTAGTTTTATTTCTCAAATCTGTCTGCTAACATATGAATGGTATCTTTATTATAAATTGTCTATCTTTTAGAGATCAGAATACTAATCACTTGCAGCTGGCTTTGGGTACTTTTTAGACTAATCTTTAACTACTTTATATTCGTGTCTTACACAATACTATGTGTTAGAGGCAGAGAGTTAGAAATAGCAAAACATTATAACTAGTCTTTAAAAGTAGATTTTCTCATTCTTTATCATTTCTTAGACTTATCTTTAGCTACTTCTTAATCGCGTATTACACAGTACTATGTGTTAGAGGCAGAGAGTTAGGAAGAGATAAACATTATCATTGGTCTTTTAAGTGATTTTCTTACCTTTTATTTGCAGTAGCATGAATGGTGTCTAATGCCATTAGAAGGTGGTTCTTTGCTTTCAGTTCATTTTAATTTATTTATTTCCTTCAAGTTTTCCTTTTCAGCAAGTAGTTAGAAGCCACTAATCACACACCTTCACTCATCTAGAATTCACCTTACACACACCATCACTCATCTATTTATAAATACATCACTCCATCTTAGGAAGATAAATTAACCACAAACAACACCTGAAACGACAAAAAGCTCTAAGAGGTTGCTTAAGTACATATAGTACACCTTCACTTCATCATCTTACGAGCCCCGGGTTGACAATTAATGACATCAATTTAGGAACACTAAATTGACTAAACATTTTGGCGTCGTTGCCGGGGAAGTGAAATTAAGTAGCCATATTCTTTAAAAAAAAAAGAAATAAACATAAAATTTCAAGGAAAGAAGTTGATAACCTATCAAATTATGCTCTCCTCTTGCACTGCAAAGTGATCTGGAGGATCAGAAAAGAGAAAGTTATTGATTTGATAGTTTCTTAAGTATGCTCTCTTCTTGCACCTAGAGTGAACTGGAAGATCAGAAAAAGAACTATTAACTTGACTTGAAGAAAATAATAAAAAATGACATGCATAGAGCTAGAGATTCTAGAGGAAGGTTTTTAGCTAGAGCTCGAGGTTCAATTTTTACAAGTCCATCTTCTTCAAGAGATAGACAAGAGACACCTCCCTTATCTCCAACCAACACTCCTAGTCCTAGAATTCCTGGAATTCAAGAGCCAAGAGTTGACTCTCTTACACCTTCTATTGAATTTGAACTACGAAGAGACCCTTCCCTTTCTCCTACAGAAAGACCAATTGTAATTGAGGAAGTAGAATCATCTGAGGAAGAAGGAGAAATCTCTTCTCATTCACCTTTAGTAGAAGAACTAGAAGATTTTGAAATCCCTAGGAGAACCATCATGGAAGAGGAAGAAGTAGGTGGTAGAGGTAGAGGTAGAGTAGGAAGAGGAGGAAACCATGGAGGAGGCAGAGGTCCCATTGGAGGAGGAAATAGAGATGGCAATAACTCATTTGGGTTCCCTATCGTTGATGAGGATTCCAGAGCCACCATGAAAAACATATCACCATCTGTCCTCCCTAACTTCCATGGGTTAAGATATGAAGACCCTGAAACATTCTTATTTGAGTTTGAAGTGGTGTGTCGAACTTATGACTATCTGAATGACTCCCAGAAACTCAAATTGTTCCCTTCAACACTAAAGGATCAAGCTTTGAAATGGTTCATGGGGTTAGGTACTCAATCCATTAGGACCTGGGATGAAATGAACAAACCTTTTTGGATAGGTTATTTGGACTATTGTATGCCTACTAATCACAAGGACGAGGTTTTTTAAAAAAATGAATACAAAAAGAAGATGAGAGCTTAGAAGATTTACTTGAAAGATTCCAATATAAATTGAAAAGAGCAAAAATGAGCACCTTGGACGATGAGACCTTAAAAGCCCTCTTATTAAAAGCCATTAGGGATGAATGGATAGATATCTTAAATATGATGGGGAAAGGAGATATTTCTCAACTACCACTCAGTGATATAGCAGAACTTTGTATCCGTCTCTCAAGAGGCAAAATCAAAAACTCAAAAGGGGCCTAGAGATCCCTCTCTCCTTAGGGCAAATAAATCTGCAACAGGATCGGTGAGTAGGGCTGAAATCGGCAGTATGCTTGATGAATTTAAGACTGATATCCTAGGGAATCTTAGTGAACAACTAGATACCCTTAAGATCCATAATAAACAGAAAGCAGAAACTGAGGCCTTAGACATCTTTTGTTCAAAGTTTAGAAAAAAACATGCTCTAAGGGAATGTCCCTTGGAAGCACAAGTTGTGGAAACATGTGTAATTTGCTCAGAAACTCATGAGACCAAGGATTGTCCTTCAATTCCTGGCCTCAAAGCAGTCTTTCAAGAAGATCCAAGTACGCTTAAATCTCTTTGTTTTATTGCAAGGAGACCTTGGCAAGGACAACAGAATCAAGGGTTTAACAACTCTATGAATTCTCAATCCCAACCAAATTGGAATCCTTGGCAACAACCTTGGCCTCAACCTCAAAATGCTTTTCAAGCATGGTTGCAAAGCATGAAAAATCCTTATGGGAGATTTGCCCAATTCTATCAATATCCTCCATCCTTTCAGAATCAGCAAGCTCCCCAATTTCCAAATCAAGGTCAACCGCTATCATTGCCATACCCTCAACAACAACAACCACCTCCACAAAATCAAAATTCTCAACTCTCCCAACAGAAGTCAAATCAACTTCCCTCTCAGCCATTACCAAATCCAAATAATAGGAATCCTCAAAATGCTTATATGATGGAAGTTCAACCATTCCCTACCTATATGGTTGTTCCTCTCAATGAAGTACAACTCAGATCAAGTAGAATCCTAGATCAACCTTCCACAAGTGTTCAACAACCAAGAATTTCCGAGGAAGAATCTCTCAAAGTCAATAAGGGTTCTGAAGTGTCCCTTCAAAACCCAAACCTTCAAGAAAAAGAAAAAGAATCAACTCCCATAGTTGAGCAACCTTCATCTTCAACTACACCTCCGTTTCCGGAAAGATTGCAAATTGACAAAGGAGTGGAGAAGCAAATTTGGTTGCCTGACTATAGCTTTCTAGATGAATTGAAAAATGTCTGTATCAAGATCCCCTTCTTACAAGCCATTAAGGAAATTCCCATTCTAGCAAAGACAATAAAGGAGTTGAGTTTGAAGAAAACAGGAAAAAGAACCAAAGATACCAAAAGGATACATCTAGTTGGAAAAATTGCAGACATAATGATGGGTAAGATTACCATGCAAAAATATGTGGATCCTGGTAGCCCTATTGTCAAAACTCATATTAATGGGGTTGAAATCCCAAATACTTTGATTGACTTAGGAGCCGCGATCAACATTATGAGTAGACAGACCATGGATCAGTTAAAGCTTCCTAACCTTCTCTTTACACCTATTTTGTTGCAACTTGCAGATCGTTCAATCATTAAACCCGATGGTGTATTGGAAGACATTCCAGTCTCTCTAGATTCTTGGGAATGTCCAGTTGATTTTATGATTTTAACCCCCGAGAACAATCCAGGAGGACATCCTCTTATCTTAGGAAGACCTTGGCTAGCAACAGCTGATGCCTTCATCAGTTGTAGGTTTCGGGACATGTATATATCAGATGGTAATTCTACCAAGAAATTCAACTTGTATCCTCCAGCAAAGGCAATAACAGAAATAGGAGAAGATGAGTGGGTTGATGACGAGGATACTATGCAACCTGTACTAACCATCTCTGAAATTAGTGAAGATAGTCAAATTCTAAATACATTGGAAAATTTTGAAGTACCTTTAGAATATGACTCTACACAGTTTTAGTTAAATGCAGACATTGAATATCTCTCCTCTAGACAAATGTCTCTCTTCTCAATGGAAGAGTTTGGTAATTCTACAGTTGAAATCTTCCCAGGAAAAACATTGAACATTAACAAAAACTTGGGAAGACCACAACAGGAAGAATT